>DF360275.1:4257-21828 GCA_000787875.1 Solanum virginianum | reverse complement strand
GATATGTACATCTGAAGATGAATGCAGATTTGGCAGAGTAAGTGAGTTGTTTGTGTATGAGAAATTCAGTAGAGTTCCTGCAGAAACTGTAGATGCTGGAGATATTTGTGCGGTGTGTGGCATTGATGATATTCAGGTATGATAAAACTGAATTTCGTGATGTTGATTGGTTTGTTGGTTTATATATGTACTTGTCATTTGAGATAATTGCAAACATATGATGCAAAGCTGTTTCTGAATACTGTTCTTCTGGCGTAAACTTAGATTGGAGAGACTATCGCTGCCAAAAGCGATGGAAAACCATTACCTTCGATCAAGGTTGAAGAACCTACAGTGAAAATGTCATTTTCAGTCAATACTTCCCCCTTCGTTGGTCGTGAGGTAAATCACCATTTAGTAAAATCTTTTTTTGTACGTTTTTTCACACCGGTGAAGGGATAAATTATAGAATTGACTTTCTTTCTCAAAGGTCTGAAAAATAGATTGCTTCTTTCAATGTATATTTTTTCGTCTTACCAAGGCATATTTAAAGTAGATTTTCTTCTTTATTTGCTTATATCTTTTGTCATCTAGATCCTTTTTTTTCTTTGGGAAAAAGCATAAGTACCTCCTGAACTCGGTCCGGATTTTCTTTTCTAGGGTCTTGTTACCCTCAGAACTTTGTCGAATTGGAATAAATGCCACCTTGAAGTACCATAGGCCTAATAAATAAATGTGCCCTTTAACTTGGCGTTAGCTGGCATTAACGACCTCTGACTTTGGGTGTGCAGAAGTGAGCACTAAAACTTGTATAAAATTTAACAAGTAGACACGCGCTAGGGCACATGTGTTTATTTGTTTTACGTTAGACAAGTTTAAGTGTCTACTTGTGCACACCCAGAGTTGGAGGGTATAATACCAACTAAAGCCAAGTCAAAGGACTCGTTTATTAGGTATTATGCCAATGCTATAACTAGGTCTGAAGTAATGGTGACTCACATATTTTACCAATAATTTATTTATTTTTCTCCTCCTTACACGACCAAACACAACTAGAGGTGTCAAATGGGAGAGTTAAAGTTGAATTTGAGCAGGTCAAAATAGGCTGAGTTACCTAAAAGTTACTTGGGATAAAATGCAGGTTATAATCCAGCTTGCTCAATTCTTGCTAAATTTTAATTGCTTTATTTGTTCTTCTGTACTCCGTTAGGGGTCGTTTGGTAGGATGTATAAGAGAAATGTTGAATCGAGTGTATTGGTAATACTTGCAGTAGTAATGCTTGTATTAGCTATGCTTGCATTAATTATAAGGAGATATTTCTTATGCACCATTTGGTTGTATTAAAAATAATATGCATTGCATAATTTTTGTAAACAAATATTTATTTACAAAGATATCCTCCACAAATATGGTGGAAAGATATAAGAAAAAGGTTTTGCGGGGCAATTGAGTCTTTGATCATGGTAATGCATGCATTAAATCTGCGTGCATTACTAATACCTGGAAATCCATGGATTAATAATACACACCTTAATACACAATAGAGTGTATAACTAATGCAAAAAGTATACCGAACATGGTGCTACTAATACATTAAGTTAATGCATGCATTTTTTTGCTAATACATTGTACCAACAGACTCCTTAGTTTCAATTTGTTTGTGCGATTTTTACTTGAGATGGAGTTTAAGAAAGTAAAGAAGACTTGTATCTTGTGGTCTTAAACTAAAGATATGTAAAATGTATTAAAATGTTCTTTAATCTTCTGGTCTTAAACATTGCTATGTGGAAATTATGAAAGAGTTGCCAAAGAAGGAAAGACTTCCCTTTTGACTGACTTAAAAGGAAACTAAGACAAATAAATTAAAAGGGAGGGAGTAATATTTTCGTACCTAATAAAATTATTTTTTTCCCTTTATTATGGTTATATGTAACACATAAAAAAATATATCTTTTTGAAAATATTTTGACAAGATTTCTTATGGGTCAGCATGACTACTTATCAACCCAATCTTTTATGGATTGAGCTAATAAATGGGCAGGTCAATAACCAACCTAAACTTGGGCGGGTTCCCGAGAAATAACAGGCTAGCTTTGAAATCACTCTTACAAGGTTCAATTTTAAAAATTTCACATACCTAACCTCTCTCAGATGACGATGATAGTGGAGACAATGCAAATGGTTTCTCCGTCAATCGAAAGGACATCATTGATCTATTGACGCCGACCACAGTTTCATCTAAGAAGAAGCAAAGAACAGAGAAGTCTACTAAATGGAGCCCCACAGTTTTCATCATCAAATATGATTATTTACAAGTCTACTAAATGGAGCCCCACATTTTTCATCATCAAATATGATGATTTGACGTTGTTTAGCCTTTACTCCTTCCTTCGTAGCTGAGGCCCATGTTTGATTTCTCTAGATCTGAAGTCTCATTTGTTTAATGCTCATTGGATCTTCAATTATGGATCTAAGTCCTTCGTTCTTTATTTGACCCTATCAATGGTTGGCTATCAAGTGCTTTTAGGGGGAGATTGAGGAGATGCTGGATCAAGTAGTGGAAGATGTGTTGGAAGGATGGTAGCTTGTGGTGGTGGTGGGGCCGGCGAGGGTGATGGTGGAGGAGAGAAAAAAAAGAAAAGAAAAGAAGAGAGGAAGAAAGAAAAAGTAAAGAAAGTAGGAAACATACATATTTAATAAGAAATAAAAGTAAAATTTTCACATTTTGTTTGTTTCACACTCTTTTTGAGGGTGTAATACACTCTGTCTGCCACATCATCAGTTAAGGGTAATAATTCCACTTCAAGATAGATAAGGGGCTAATAATACTCTACAAAGGTCGGACGTGTAACTAAAAATCCAGCCTTAGTTCAAGGGGGGTACTTATGCCTTTTTCCTTTTTTTTTTTTTTGTTTTAAGTTAGATGTGTGGAGGTGGGACAAACACAAGGTCATCTTCCTCTTCCCTTCTTTACAATGCAATACTTTAAGCAAATCTCACATAGGGAGAACACCAAAGACATGCCGGGTATGTAAGGAAGGAAGCTGTAGATCCTAGAAACACGTTTAAAAAAAATTGTGCAAGTCGAAGGTCAATGTAGATAATATGACTAGTGAGCTGCATTGTTTACATCTGGTGGTAGAGCCACTTGTGTGCAATCTCTTTTATGGTGGGCCAAATATCAAGGAGGATGTTGAGCTTCTAAGGGAGGTATATGTAGCATCATAGTGAAATTTTACATTGACAAATTCCGCGAACCCTAATGCGCTGTTTAAAGTCATGTAGATATATGTCCAAACTTGACAATAACACGAGTGGAGTGTTCTGTTATAAGGTCGCTTTGTGTACAACCTTAGACGTAAATCGAACAAACTTCAATGAGGATGTAGAGTCCTTGAGAGGGGATGTATCTAACAATTTAGACAAATCTCACATTGACAAAAAGCATGAGAGCTGTTGAGTATACAAGGGAAACAAGTATTAAACCATAGAGACACCTTTTGAAGTTGTGCGGATTTAGGCCTAAAGCAGACAATATTAGTAGTATATTGGGTTGTTGCATATGGAATCAATTACAGCATGACGTGAAACTTAAGTGAATTCCACATTACCTCCATGTTGGTGTGTTTTACTGCCATGCAACCTATGCTCCCTGTGATGTGTTTTGAAGCCATACAAGCCTAAACACAAAGTGAACAATATCAATAGTGGGCCTAGGTTGTTCGGCTGTAAAATGCTTCAGCAGACTTTAGGACATGTCGATTTGATATTATTAGAGAATATTGCATGCACTCCTTTCTCCAAATTCTAATGTTTGCTGTCTTTTTTTTTTTTTTTTTAAATCGTGAATTTTGAAGTCTCATGTCTCTTTAAATCCTTCGGATTGTTCCATGATAGAATGAAGTCAGAACAAGTTTGGAAGAAAAACTGTGACAATTAATATGAAACTTTTTCTGTTAACAAAATAATTCTGTCATCTGAATCATGAGCTTTAATTGTACCATAGCTATTGCAAAAAGCAAAATTTGACATCTATGTCCAACTCCCTGGAAGTGATGCTAGCTCAGATTCAATATATATGGCATTGCTATTTGAAACTTTCCAAATGTTCGACACAATTCTTCTAGTATCTATTACATAAAATTTTCACAACTTTCAATCAATCAAATGCGTAACTATTCAACTTTTAACTTTGAAGTGATATTTCTATATAAAAGCAACTTTTCAACCACTATTTTAATATTTTATTTCCCTGTCAGTAATATAAAACAGAAGTCCTAAGAAGAGTTAAAAGTCCAAATATATTTGTGTTAAATTATATGTAAAAATTGGAAGCTAAATGACAGTAGAAAGCCCTTGCTGGCCCAAAAATGAGTAATAAAATTAAGCAAACAATTCTGTTTTATTTATTAATGAATGATATGGCAATCTATACTAGATGAAGTTATGCCAAACTTTTTGCTGCCCAAATCTTTGTTTCATTTATCATACACCATTCTATATGTGAGAAATGTGAGGGAAAAATATATTATTGAATTGTGTATTTACATTACTACATAAAGACGCTATTTATGGATACTACAAACTAATCCAAATCCAACTAGAAACAACATATTATTCCTATTTCAATTCTAAATTGGACGATGTAATCCTATTCCTATTCTAACACTCCCCCTCAAGCTAGTGCATACAAATCAGAAGCACCTAGCTTGTTACAGATATAATTAATACGAGGACCAGTGAGAGACTTGGTGAAGATATGTGCAAGTTGATCACTTGACTTCACAAACTTTGTAGCAATATCTTTTTAGATATTTTTTCTTTGACAAAGTGACAATCAATCTTAATGTGCTTGGTTCTTTCATGAAACACTGGATTTGATGCAATATGAAGGGCCGCTTGATTATCCACACAAGTTCCATTTGATCAACTTCACCAAATTTTAACTCCCTCAATAACTGGTTGACCCAAATAAGCTCGCAAGTTGCTATAGCCATTGCTCGATATTTTGCCTCTTCACTCGATCGAGCAACGACACTCTGTTTCTTGCTCTCCGACGACACCAAATTACCTCCTACTAATACACAATATCCGGATGTAGACCGTCTACCAGAGGGTGATCCTGTCCAATCAACATCTATATATCTCGTGATATGCTCATGGCCTCGATCTTCGAAGAGTAGTCCTTTTTCGGGCACTGACTTTATATATCGCAGAACACGAACAAGTGCATCCCAATGACTATCACAAGGGGAAGTCATAAATACTCACAGGGAACGAAATGTCAGGTCTAGTCACTATGAGATAATTCAACTTTCCCACCAGTCGTCTATATCTTTCAGGATTACTGAGTGGCTACCCCTATCCTGGAAGCAGTTTAACATTTGGATCCATAGGAGTGTCAATGAGTCTATATCCTATAATGCCCGCCTCCTCAAGAATGTCTAAGACATACTTGCATTGAGAAATAACAATACCTGGTCCAGACTAAGCAACCTCAATACCTAGAAAATACTTTAATCTGCCAAGGTCTTTAGTCTGAAAATGTTTAAAGAGATGTTGCTTCAAACTAGTGATACCATCTTTGTCCTGCCAGTGATCGCAATATCATCAACATAAACAACCAAATAGATACATAAATTTGGTGTAGAATGCCGATAAAATACAGAGTGATTAGCCCTACTACGAGTCATGCCGAACTCCTGAATTACTGTGCTGAACTTTCAAAACTAGGCTCGAGGAGATTGTTTCAGACTATAGAGTGACTTGCACAATCAGTATACAAGCCTACTAGACTCCCCCTGAGCAACAAAACTAGGTGGTTGCTCCATATAGACTTCTTCAGCAAGATCACCATGTAGAAAAACATTCTTAACATCCAACTGATGAATAAGGCAATGACGAACAACAACCATAGATAGAAGAATACAGACAGATGCCATTTTAGCCGCGGGAGCAAACATATCAGTAAAATCTAGTCCAAATATCTGAGTATATCCTTTGGCAACAAGGGCGAGCCTTAGTCGATCAACCTAACCATCTGGACCAACTTTTACTGCATAAACCCAATGACAACCAATAGTGGATTTACTTGTAGGAAGGGGAACAAGTTCCCAAGTACCACTTGTATGTAAAGCAGACATCTCATCAATCATAGCCTGCTTCCATCTTGAATGAGAAAGTGCTTCATCTATAGTCTTAGGAATGGAAATAGAGGAAAAAGACGATACAAAAGCATAGTAGGATGATGTGAGACGATGATAACTCAATAAAGTATAATGTGGGTTAGCATTTCGAGTGGATCGTATACCTTTTTGAAGTGCCCTCGGTTGGCTAGGAGTAGGTAAGTCCGCAGTAAGAGCAGGGTCTGGCGCATGACATGAATCATCTGGAACTGTTGCTGGATGTGGATGACGATGATAAGTCAAGAGAGGTGGAGGTTTGTTGGGTTTTGGTAGAGGTGGCACTACAATTGGAAACTCCTCAAAGGTCGGTACAGGTAGGACCTGAGGTAGAGGTAAGACCTCAGAGATAGGACGATTAGATGATGTATAGTAAGGTTGAGATTCAAAGAATGTGACATTAGCTGACATAAGATATCGATTAAGGTTCGGGGAATCACAATGATACCCTTTTTGAACTCGAGAGTAACCAAGAAAGACACGTTTGACAGCACGAGGGGCTAATTTATCTTTTCCTGAAGCTAAGTTATGAACAAAGTAAGTGCTTCCAAAGACACGAGGAGGTATAGGATGGAAATGTGACAAAGGAAACAATATGGAATCACATGTATTCTAATGCATTATCACTATGAAGAGTACGAATGGAAACACCAAACTGGTTTTGTATTTTAGCAAACAAAACTTTTAAATATAGAAAATAACTCCGAACGATCTTTCATTAAGAAAATCCAAATACATCTTGAATAATCATCAAGGAAAGTAACAAAATACAAAGTCCTAAGGTTGAACTAACTCTACTAGGACCCCAAATATCAGAATGAACTAAAGAAAAAATAGACTCGAAACGACCCTCAGTACTACATGAAAATGTGGTATGAGTGTGTTTCTTAAGTTGACACGACTCACAACCTAATGAGGATAAACTAGACAAACTAGGCACCATCTTTTGCAGTTTAGATAGACTAGGATGTCCCACACGTTTGTAAATTACGTCTGGAGGATCTGTGACGGAGCATGCTGTGAAGAAATTTGAAGAGGTAAGATAGTAAAGGCCTTGGGATTCATGTCCTGTGCCAATTATCTGTCCCGTACTAGGGTCCTGCATAAGAAAAAAATCATCAAAAAAATAAATGCCACAATGTAACTCCTGCGTCAAAAGACTAACAGATGCCAAATTAAAAGGAAAACCAGGAACATAAAGAACAAAATCTAGGGTGATAGAATGTAAGGATTGGGCTTTTCCAATCCCTTTTGGTTTTGTTTAGATCCCATTGGCTAAAGTAATAGTAGGAAGAAATTGTGAGTAAACAATATCAGACAGAAGCGATTTGTTACCAGAAATATGATCAAAAGCGCCGGAGTCCATAACCCATGATCCAAGAGTACTAGACTGTGAAACACAAGCACAAGAATTACCCGCAACAGGAACAGTAGTTTGAGGAACCGATACTGCTTGTGGAGACAGTTGCTTACTTGCTCGATATTGAAGGAACTCGTTATATTCCTTTATAACAATAGGATCATAATTGGGCGGTGGACCATGCAAAGTATAACAGATGTCCCGAGTGTGTCCAGACTTATGGCAATAAGTACACTTAGATCTCGATCTTCCTTTTGGAGCCAAACATATGAAACCCAAAAGACATCTTTGAAATAAAAAAACTGGTAAAAGAAATATATGGGTCTGCCTCGGAATGTAGAGGTGACCTCACTGAGGAAAAAAAAGTAAAAAACAAAATTGGCTGGAAAAATTGAAATAGTTGTTGGAAAGGGCTGGAACCCTAATTCTGGAGGTCGGAATTAGAAAAAAATTGTATGGGTCGCCTCGGAATGGAGAGGTGGCCTAGATGGAAAAAAAAGGTCGAAAAGTGGCGGAATCTGGTCTTACGTGCCGGCGCGTGGTCAGCTCTCGCTGGAAAAATTGCACCTTCGATAGGCGTGTGTGGGCACGTGGGTGCTATTTTCCGGTGAGTCTGACTGGAATCTCGTCGCCGGAGGATGAGATACTAGTGATGGTGTTAATTTTCACACACCACTGACAAAACAAAAAATGCCTACGCCAATCAGCCCTGGACAGCCACTGGAAATTGACATAACGGTGGTCTATCAAAAGTTTCTCACTGATGGCCTGATACCATGTGAGAAATATGAGGGAAAAATATATTATTCAATTGTGTATTTACATTACTACACAAAGACCCTATTTATAGATACTACAAACTAATCCAAATCCATCTAGGAAACAACATAATATTCCTATTCCAATTCTAAATAGGACTATGTAATCCTATTCCTATTCTAACACTATATATGCACAAATAATCTCTTTTCCTTGCCTTGCATAATTTTCTTGTCATGCTTCAAACCAGCTCTCATGTAGATAGCAATTGAGATCTGAGAACGCGCTAGATTGCACATTCTGTCCTGAAACTGAATTTGAGATCAATGGTTAGTTTAATTGAAAAGTATTGTCACTTTTACCACAATAAAACATGCTTGCTTGCATGGGAAATGATTCTAAACATTTTTTTTGTAGTTTAGTTGAGTATTTCACTAATAAAACTTGCTTGCTTTCATGGGAAATGATTTTAAACATTTTTCAGGGAAAGTATGTTACCAGTCGAAACCTAAGAGACCGGTTGTACCGTGAGCTGGAAAGAAATCTGGCAATGAAAGTTGAAGATGGTGAAACTGCAGATACATTCATTGTCAGTGGACGTGGTACTTTGCATATTACAATCCTGATAGAGAACATGTAAGAAAATGCCACCACATGAACTGGACCATCCTGTCTTACTCATACTAACAATCAGAAATGTTCAGGCGAAGGGAAGGATACGAGTTCATGGTGGGACCACCTAAAGTGATAAATAAGAAAGAGGGTGACAAGTTGCTGGAACCTTATGAGGTAATCATTGGCTGGTTTGTTTTGAGTATAACTGAACGAAATGGATAATGCACATAAGTTGGAATCATTTTCATTCGTGCTGTGTTTCTGGTAGCACTGTGGTATTGTCTCATGATTTTTCCTTTGGTCCGTCCCTTCTCCGGACCCACACATAGCGGGAGCTTAGTGCTGCCCATTGCTTTCTGGTACTGTTTCTCTAGGAGTTATCTGTTGAACTTGTATACTCGGAAAGTATTGTTTAATCTCTATCAGTTAATTGTTGGTCCTGACTTCGGATTCCATATTTGCAGATTGCTACTGTAGAGGTTCCTGAAGAACACATGGGGTCTGTGGTTGAACTTCTAGGGAAAAGGCGTGGGCAGATGTTTGATATGCAAGGGCTTGGGTTAGTAAAACTTGTTATGATGATATATTTCAGAATGATAAATTGGTAAAAGATTCTCTTAGCTTAATGGAGTAGGTTTGGCATCATGGACGCAGTAACAGGATAGTTGAGATGAGTCCAACTGTGAATATTTGCTAAGAATCATGAGTCTTACATTAGGAAGCTAGGTTAAGTACCTATGCTTTGCCAAGATCATTTGAAGCATAGATTACCAAAGTTGCTTTCGGAATATCTTATACAATCCTACCGGTCCATAAAATTAAATCCTTCCTACCTAGATCTGGCAATTCAACAATTTGTTGTCTTCTGATATAACTCTATGTTGTTAACCAGAACAAAGTTCTAGTTGTGCTGAAAGTAGTGAGTATGATTAACGTGCTTTCATTTTCCATTTTGATCCACTGTTGTGAGGTAAAAATGAAATGCTTAAAGTTACCATTCTTTAAAAAAAATAAAAATGAAATGCTTATAATATGCGATACGACACAAGTACCTCTCTCCCTCCTCCCACCCTGAACTATAATCGAAATCCCAGCGACACACCTAAACTTTACTAAAATCCTGTAACCCCTGAACTCATTTTTTTCTATATTTTCGTACATCTTTTGTGTTGACGTGGAGCCAATACCCAATTTCAAGTAGTGTGGTGATATACACGCGCCACTACTTGTATAATTTTTTTTTAAAAAAGTCTTGTTATTTCTTTGTCTTGTATTTGAACTAAGTTAATGCATGTAATTTTTTTTAAAAAAATTGCCTTGTATTTGAACTTTTTTTTTCATTTTTTTTAACCTTCATTCATTGTGTTTTCTCTTTTTTTTTTCTATTGATTTTATTTATTCTTTTTATTTTCTTTGCCTTTCTTTTTTATTTGATTTCAAATTTATTTCCAAATATTTTGTATTTAAAATAAGTTAATTTCAGACAGATATCAAAGTAAGTGAAGAAAATCAAATAAAATTGAAAGAAATTAAAACGTAAAATTGAAAGATACTTTTTAAAAAATTTGTTATTATTTTAGAAGTACACATTATTTTTTTAAAAACAATTAAAAGTGAAAAGATAAGAAATTAATTTTAAAAAAAGGGCAAGCCCCGTGCACTAATAAAGCTCTCACTATGCGCAGGGTTCGGGAAGGGCCTGACGACAAGGTATATTGTACGCAGCCTTACCTTGCATTTCTGCAAGAGGCTGTTTCCAAGGACTTTACTAATTACTTCAAGGCTGCCCTTCAAAAATTAATGAAGGAGAAAATAGAAAAGTTTAAAATGAGGAGGAAAATAAATATTTTACAAAGTGTGAAATAAAAATAATTAAATATATATAAGTTTTATTGGGCAAGGAGTTTGGTGTCGACTTTAAAGGATGTGAGGAAAAGGCACTAGATCTTTTTCTCAAAATCGATGGCAACAAGACGGAAAATAAAAGGAACCAGAAGGATCAGAAATCTCAGAAACGGTAGGGCATGATTGAGTTTAAGAGTCTAGAATTGGACACAAGCTTCATGAGTTCTGGCACAAGAAGCAAGGGGGGTTTTTTGGCTATCAAAGATCGATGAAGTTAAGCATAGTTTCTTGGAATGTGAGGGGGTTGAACTGTCGAAGAAGAAGAGGCTTGGTAATAAATTTGCTGTCAATTTGGAAAGCTGATGTAGTTTGCTTGCAAGAGTCAAAGCTTGAGGGGGATATTTCCAACACAGTTAAAGAGATTTGGGAAGTAGATGGGCTGGCCATGTTCAATTGGACGCCAGTGGTACAAAGGGGGGGGGGTGGTGGTGTAGTGATCATATGGGACAAAAGATTCTGGGAGGGGGAACTTAGTAGTGTGGGGGCTTACTCTGTCACATGCTCTTTGACAGGGAAGTCCCAAAATCTCAAATGGCACCTAACTAGTGTTTATGCACCAAATAACAAGGGGGAAAGGGAGGAAACATGGTGTGAGCAAGAGGACTGATTTCTGGTCCTTAGGTGGTGTGTGGGGACTTCAACACTGTCAGATTCCCAACTGAAAAAAGCGAAGGCACCAAAATTACCAGAGTAATGACAGATTTCTCTGACTTCATTGATGTGGATTTGTATTGGGGAAATTACACTTGGAAAAAGGGGGACAGACATACCATTGCTGCCAGGTTGGATAGATTTCTTCTAAGGAATGGGACACAATTTTCGTTGTATCAAGCAAAGTACACTCAATAGAGTGATTTCAGACCATGCAACAATAGTGTTGCAGTGTGGAGATTGGGGGAACTCAAAGTCTTATTTCAAGTTTGAAAATTGGTGGTTGCAGACAGAGGGTTTCAATGCAAAAGTCAAGGAATGGTGGGATTCTTTCAACTATAGTGACTGGCCAGATTATGTCCTAATGGCTAGATTGAAGGCTTTAAAAGGAAAGCTCAAAGATTGGAGCAAAACCATCCAAGGGAACCTTAAACTACAAAAAAATAAGGTGATAACACAATTAGCTGAATTGGAGGCAATACAAGAACAGAGACCTTTAGAAGAGGGGGAAATAGCCTCTAGATTGGCACTATCCTTAGAATTTGAGGACATAGCCATGCATGAGGAGACAGTTTGGTGCCAGAGGTCCAGGGGCTTATGGCTTAAAGAGGGAGATAGAAATATCAGCTTCTTTCACAGAACAGCAAACCATCATAGAAGATTCAACATCATTGATAAGCTGAGAGCCAATGGAGATGAAATCACAAAACCTGAGGAGATTAAGAGGAAAATTTGTGAATATTATGAGGAGCTATACTTAGAAATAGAAGAATGGAGACCAAAACTGGATATGAGAGGTTGTCCTAGAATCAACATAGAGGATTGTAATTTACTGGAGGCCCCTTTTGAGGAACAAGAGATCCTGGAGAGCATCAAGGCTTGTGCAGGGGATAAAGCCCCTGGCCCAGATGGCTATACAATGGCTTTCTTTAGCCATTTCTGGGACATTATTAGGCATGATCTGGTGGCCACTATGTAGAACTTCCATGCCAGAGGTACCTTTGAGAGGAGCATTAATGCTACCTTTGTGGCCCTTATCCCCGAGAAGGTAGGGGCAATTAAGCTAAATGACTGCAGACCCATCAGCTTGGTGGGGTGTGTCTATAAGATTATCTCAAAATTGTTGGCAGAAAGATTAAAGAAAGTCATTCATAAGCTAGTTAACAGGCAACAAATGGCTTTCATAAAGGGGAGACAGATTGTGGATGCTGTGATGATAGCTAATGAGCCGGTGGATTCTAGAGAGAAATGTAAGAAGCCAGGAATTTTGTGCAACATAGACATTCAGAAAGCATATGATCATCTGAATTGGAGTTATCTTGTCAATATGCTGCAGAAGATGGGCTTTTGGAGCTAAATGGATTGGGTGGGTCAAACTGTGCATCAGCACAGTTAGATTTTCAGTTCTGATGAATAGAAGCCCCACTGGCTTTTTTACTTCTCAATGAGGACTGAGGCAAGGTGATCCACTTTCACCCTTTCTGTTCATCCTTGGAATGGAGGGGATGAGTAATCTTCTCTACATAGCAAAGGCAAAGGATTGGATCAGAGGTTTCCAGGTGCAAGACAGGCAGACAATAACCTAGAGATTACGCATCTCCAGTATGTTGATGATACATTGGTTTTTTGTGAAGCTTAGGCACATTTTTCGACTCTTAGGGCCATCTTTATACTCTTTGAAGCTGTGTCAGGACTTCACATCAATTGGGGGAAATGTTATATTTACCCCCTCAATGAAGTAGCAAATATTGAAGATCTGCCTCTTACTTTGGGGGCAGAGTAGGGGAGTTGCCTGAAACCTACCTGGACATGCCGCTTGGGGCTAGGAACAGATCTAAGAGCATTTGGAGTGTTGTGATAGGAAAGTGTGAGAGGAAACTGACCAGCTGGAAAGGTCAGTACCTTTCGAAAGGAGGAATGATCAACAGTGTACTGCCTACTTATATGACGTCTGTATTTCCTTCTCCAGCTTGGCTGGTTCAAAGAATGGATACAATAAAGATAAGTACCACCTTGTAAAATGGGAAGAACTGATCATAAGCAAGAAGATAGGGGGGCGGGCATTAGAAACTTAAAGTGTCACAACCAGTCTTATGATGAAGTGGCTCTAGAAGTTTGCATCTGATGAAACCTCATTGTGGAAGGAGGTTGTTGCTGCTAAATATGGTATGGAGGACAAGTGGATGACACATGTGGTGTCTTCCCCTTATGGGTCTAGTGTTTGGAGATCCATCAGGAACTTTTGGGACCTGCTGGTAGGAAGAACTTGTTGCAAAGTGGGAAATGGGAGGAAGATTAGCTTTTGGAAGGACAGGTGGTGTGGGCCAGTTCTATGAGTCAAAGGTTTCCTGAGCTGTATAACATGTGTCAAAATCAACAAGCATTTCATTGCAGAAAGGTGGAATGATCAGGGTTGGAATTTACAGTTCAGGAGAGATTTCAATGATTGGGAGATGGGAAGCATAGCAGATTTCTTGGTCACTATTGATCAATTCAATGATCTATCAAGTGATGAGGACTCACTGGTTTGGAATGGAGAGTGCAAGGGTTCACAGTAAATTCAGCATATAATTACTTCATCCCAAAGGGAAGTGTGGAACTAGACTGGCCCTGGAGGATGGTTTGGAAAACCAAGATACCATATAAAGTTAATTATTTTACATGGTTGCTGGCCAAGGAGGCTATCCTAACACATGAGAACCTAAACGAAAGAGGTTTTCGTTTGCATTCTAGATGTTTTTTGTGTGAAGAACAGAGAGAGACAGTAAACCATCTCTTCTTACATTGCAAGTGGACAGAGCATCTGGAAAATTGTCCCATCTTGTATATGGTGGACAGTATGGTTAGAAAGAAATCATAGATGTTTTGCTGGAAAGTAGAGATGCATCTAGAGATTAAAACATGACTGTCTAGCTTTATATTTTTTTTGGTGTAAACAGATAGTAGTAGACAACGCAATGGCAATCAGCACAAGTATAGATTGGTTGTAAGGGTCTTTTGTTGGGGTCTTTGTAACTACTAACTTTTTGTGGGACACTACACCTTTGTGGTAGTGTTCCTGTGGATATATAGAGTAACTGTTACCTTTCTCCAAAAAAAAAATAATTATGTGCACTAACTAAAGGCTACCAGTTTTTAAAAAAAAATGTGTATTAACTAATTGTAAGATGACAATTGAAAAAGGACGTGTGTCCAATTTTTTCGCTCTTCACTTGCCTTAAAGAGAGTGCACACTCTCTATGCCATGCCAGCATTTTGGGTGGTTTATTCCATTTTAAAATAGTTTTGGGGGTTGGTGAGGGTGGTGGTGTAATAGATAGGACGCTAATTAAGTTAAGGTGTATCAGTGAGATTTCAGGTATAGTTCCGGGGGAAGGGGGTACTTATGCCCCTATGATTATTGCTATAGCTATTTCAATAAAATCTATTGGTTTATGTTTTCCGTTCAGCTGAAGTATCATGAAGGAAAATGACACATACATATTTGTGATCTATGTTTGCTTGGATTCTTCAAACGTGTTAATTGATGTGTTTGGATCTCCCAAAAGGTAGTGCATTTTTTGAGGACCCGACATCAATACGGCATGATTCTAGGAGAGTCCAATAAACATAGTTTGTGATCACATGGAATCAATTTTGGTCTTGTTTATTCAATGCTTGTCCCAGGAGCGGCTATTTTAATTATTTTCATTATATGGACATCCGAGCATTCTCTTCTGTTGAGGATTCATCCCGGTAAAAAAGGAGCTTTTCTTGGTCGTCTTGCTTTATTGTTCACTACATATTTTTCCCGTCTTCATGATATTCTGGGTTTTTAAAGGCACAGTTTTTAGCTGCAGAGTACTTTTTCATTTTATTCATTGAATACAAGACACTGGTGCAACTTGTCTGTTAGGTCTGAAGGAACAACTTTCCTCAAATATAAAATACCTACCCGTGGTCTTCTTGGATTGCGGAATTCAATCTTGACAGCTTCTAGAGGCACAGCAATTCTCAACACAATATTTGATAGCTATGGACCATGGGCTGGTGATATTTCTACTCGTGATCTAGGTTCACTGGTAATCTCCCACGTTGGATATAATCTTCTCAGTATAGATCTCATTTTAAATTGGTTTATTAGCACTCCTTGAATAGAAGATACTACAAGTTTTGCTACATTATTTTTTTAACTTTAAAAAGATGTGATTGTTAGTAGTTTTATTTAATTTTATTTAAAAACATTAAAATCCTATGTGCAATTTCACCAAAAACCTAGATGCAGGGATCTTTGTACTCTGAATCTTGTTCTTTTTCCAGTATAGAATGATAATATATTCTCAATTCTGCTTATACCATCCTAGATTGCATTTGAGGATGGAACAAGTACATCCTACGCGCTCATGAGTTCTCAGGATAGAGGACAGTTGTTTATTGGCCCTGGAGTTGATGTTTATAAAGGTCAAATAGTTGGTATTCACCAACGGTCAGGTGACCTTGCCCTGAATGTCTGCAAGAAAAAAGCTGCGACAAATGTCCGTTCAAACAAAGAAGTAACAGGTAATGTCAGAACCAAAGATGTTGCTGAAAAAATCTCAACCTTTTCCTACATAGAATTGGAATAAAGGTGTTCCAGAAAAGATTTGTTTACATTTTGGCCCCATAGTGTATCGAAGAGCGTAAGAGTCTGAAATTCGAGCGGTTATGTAGAGGAAAATGGCACATTGCCGTGCGACTAGCTTCATTCTTACCTTCTTTAAACTATGGTTTCTAATTGTGCTTTCTAGGGAGCTCAATATTATTCTGATAGCATGATGGGGGGAAATCACTATCTTTTTTTCTCTGATTAATTATAAAATTGTTGTTGAGTAGTTAACATTCTGATAATACGTCTTTGCTTTTGTGTGCCTCATACTAATTGAAGTCCCATACCATTACATGCAGTGGTTCTTGATACCCCGCTAGATTTTAGTCTGGATGATTGCATAGAGTACATTCAAGAAGATGAGCTTGTTGAAGTTACTCCATCAAGTATCCGGATGTTGAAAAACCCAAAGGCTGCCAAAAAGATGCGGTGAGGATTTGAGGCAAAGAGACGTGATGAAGTATACATAGGACGAGACAAGATACATGTTTCCCCAGCTCGTCAATTCATTCCAAAGCCACTGTTTTGGATGGTGCATACAGGATTATTACTTTTAACATGTGAATTGAACTTTTATTTAATGCAGAGCTATACAGCATTCAAAGCCTTCAAGACAATGGTTGAAACCTTTTGGTAGTTGGATTTGGTTAGGAATACAAGGGTGTGGTAATTTGTATAGATGATAAATAGAGGGCATGCACATTTTACAGTATTTGGTTATTTAACTACTATGGCCTTATCAAATTCCATAGTTTTGTGTAAAATTTGTGGGCTGCCCATTATTTATTCTATATGCAACATAGGAATTTGATTTGGTTATTTGTTTTTCCTTCATATCTTATCCAGCGTTTACCTGTTTCATCCCTCTAGATGCAAAAATATTTGAGAAAATTAAGTTTGTACCCCTTTAAATCAAACTATTTATATTTATATACTCTTTTACATTTTGTACCCCCATGCTATTAAAATTTTGTCCAAATAATATTAAAAATTACATGCAGATGTTATGCTGACATTAACACCTGTTGTATGATATATCAATATGGTATACATATACTTATAGGGTATCACAGATGATTAAGGTCAATCTTATATGATATCGATATAGTATAAATATATTGATAGAGTATATAACGAATATATTTTCTACTAATTTAGAGTTTAGTAATTTTTTTATTTGTTTCTTAAAAAATAATCCTATATACCAATTGGGTATCAATATACCACTAGAGTATCACAAAGAACTGAGCTCATTCTATATGATATCGTTATGGTATATATATATATTGTCAGAGTATATTTCATACATATTTATGCTGACATCAGTATGATGTTAGCACGTGAAATAAAAAGGGGTAAGTGGATAGAAAGGTAAATAGTTTGGGTAATAGGTCTATTAAGGGTAAATAGTTTAGATTGAATCTAGGGGTGTACATGGTCCGGGTTGGTTCGAATTTTTTAAAAACCAAACCAAACCATTTATGTCGAATTTTTC
>DF360276.1:33201-57529 GCA_000787875.1 Solanum virginianum | reverse complement strand
GACTCTTGTGGGTTGGAAGCTTAGAAATCAAGGAAAGGTCATTTCTTCTCCAAATTTCTCTTGGAACTCCCGAAACTGCTGAAATTGTCAGAATTCTAATTCGAGCTTTCGAACCCCAAATATTGACCAAAGTCAAACTTTGGCTCCTGTAACAACTAAAAATGCGACTTCCAATTAATTTCACTTTTGGTCCCAAATTTCTCTAATTGCTCTAATGCATGAAGTACGGGTTCTAAAAAAAACTTTGATTTCCTTATATCTAAAAATTCGTTCGTTATTTAAAAAATCTGACTTAATATTTGTGATCAGGGGGTCCAAATTAGGTGAAAAAGGATCTAAGCTCGATTTAAGAGCGAAAGAATAGCAATTATAAATTTTTAAGGATCGATTTCCAGAGAGCTTTTTGCGATGCCTCCGCAATGCGCCTTGGGCTCGCCATAGTGTTAAATCGTCTCCTCGTCCTCTTCGCGATGCAGAGATGTCTAATTTCCTGGCAGTGATTTTTAAGTGCGGTCCAAAATATTCAAAGTGTTGTGCCCAAGTTTTCCAAATGTGGTTTTATCCATACTTAGTCAAATTTCACACTTATATCATTCTAACATTTCCCAATACTCCCCAAAAACACTTAGTCATATTTTCACTCCAAATTTCAAGACTCAAAACCCTCATCCGAATTTAAGGATTTACTTCAAGCTTCAAGTCTCTATTGTCAACCTTCACCAAGAACCTCTCCAAAGCTAAGGTATGTGTTATTGAACCATTGGGTCATTTTATTCATGGTGCCTAAACCTTCTTTTACTTAATAACCTCTCAAAAGCTAAGGTATATGGTGTTGAACCATTGGGTCCTTTCACCCATGGTGCCTAAATCCTCTTTTACTTAATATTGCATGATTTAAAGTAAATTTTACATGTGGGTCTTGAATATTGAGAAACTTACTACATAGTGATTTTAGTTCATGAATGTATGGTTGTTTTAGCATGTTTTGAGCTACAAATCTTGGATCTATTGTTGGATTTGATGAGGAGTTTTGATATGAATGTCTTGGGGGTGTTGCAAGGTGTTGATTAAAGGTTTTACCACTTATTTTCCTACATGATTTCATGTTTAAATTGCATGCTTTTTTACCCTCATTACACACTCCCAAGGTGTTTGATAAAATATCCGATTATGGTTTCTTGAGAAATTGAAGGCCCAAAGAATGAGATATGAAATCAATAATGTTATGATGATGAAATGAACTTATGTATATGATTATTCTTACATGAGGTATTGCATTAGAGCTTATGATGAATCCTATATAAAGTGTTGCATTACAACATGCTCGACCCAAGGGAAAAGAGTCGGGTAACCGGATGGGGGTTTATACTCATCCACCGGGGTGATGGGGTGGTATCATCACCAACCTAGATGAGGGTTTGTACTCATTAACTTGATGGGTATTTGTACTCATCCACGGGGGTGATGGGTGGTATCATCACCAACCGAGATAGGGATTTGTACCTACTAACCTACTGAGGGGTTTGTACCTTGGGAGTTAGCTTGGTCTCTTCTTCATATATGATATCCTAGATGAGCATGATTTATTTAAGCATGTTTTACTTATGCATAGATCATACATGTCATATTGCTATATTATGCCTATTGCGTATCGTTATGCATTTTGGACTATGATGCCTATCTATTGTTGCATTACATCTCACATACTTAGTACATTCAAACGTACTATCGTATACTCTTGCCTATATGATATCACCATGTAGGACCCGGTGCGCAGGTTGATCATTCTCCTCCTCCACGTGGCTAGATGGTGCTATTCCGAGCTTCTTGGTGAGTCCTCTATTTCGGGGACTTTGGTTTATATTTGTTTTCTTATTATCTATGTATTAAGACACTATCTTGTGTTCTGTTTGACTATGACGTGAGCTCGGTTACTTTATCTTGACCTCTGCTCTTTCTATGTATTTAGAGGTGTTTGTTGGACAGAGTGTGTATTATGTATGAGTTTGACTCTTGACTTTTGACTTCGATGCTTATGCAAGTTTTTCCTTAGTCCCATTGACCTTACTTTTATCAGGTATGTCTTATTATGCTTCTGCGACCAAGGATGTGTGATGGTATGCTAAGAGGCTTGTTTGGGGTTCCTTTGGGTTCCCCATTCGTCGTGTCACGTCTAAGCCTTAGGCTTGGGTTGTGACAGTGTTGTCTCACGGACGGGTATATGGTCCATGTGATGAGTCATGGGCCATGAACCCCACCTTAAAGCGGTGACGTGTAATTTTTCAACTCACTTCATTAATGACATTTTCGTAAATACAATTTACTCTAATGGTCTTTTGTGACTTTCTATGCTATCTAAAACATCCTTAAGTCCTAAAACCTATTTATAATATTTAAAACCATCTGTCACATTTGAAAACTCTCTTAAGCCTCTCTTAAAGAACTCTTGTGGGTTGGAAGCTTAGAAATCAAGGAAAGGTCATTTCTTCTCCAAATTTCTCTTGGAACTCCTTCATTGGTCAAGGTATGCGGGTTTTTACCCTTGGTTCCTTTCATCATAGTTTATAGTAACATTCTTTTCAATGCACATTGTTTGTGTTTCCCTAGCAAAAGGACCCAGTAGAGATAAAACAAATTACACACCTCCCCATTAAACATACTCCCATTACTACATTGCAAAAGATTCAGAGCGTGTCATATCAAATACACTCTTTTTAAGAGTCACAAAATTATTGAAAGACACCAGAATGGTGGCAAAATAATGTCCGCAACATAAAATTCTGTAAAATTTTAGTATCTATGAGTACCTTATTTTGAAGAATCAAGTAGAAATTGATGATTTGCAATTGATATGATAAAAACACATTACTTGAAAAGTTCTTCAAGCACATGCATAAAGATTCACAAGTCTAAAGTTCATGCATTTTGAAATCTATATTTTCTTATGTACATTGCTCCTGTGTTGCATATATGTTAAATAAAGATCTCGTATCCAGTCAGCATATCACAAATGAAATCCCAAATGGTAATAGTTTATTTTCAATTTCACTAGGAGAACTACAATCAAGTGTAAGCACAAGGAGCAAACAAAATCTGCAAAAACATTATGTGTGCTCTAATTAATTATGATTAATACCCCTAATTTGCCTACTATTAAAATTCTCATGTCCATAGGCTATATCATAGAGCGTTCATCCTATATAATACAAATAGAGTATGTACTTAATCCTGAGGTTTTTTTCTAATCCAACCGACCAATAAAAGCAGGACTATTAACACTCACACCTCCTCACAGAGATGAAATGGCTAGAAATCTTCACAATCCAGTCTGTTAATCACAAGACATTTCAAAATAACTATGTGGGTAGGAGATGCAGGTATGCAGTGGAATAGTCGAGGTGCTTGCAAGCTAGCCTTGACATTATCGTCATTAAGGGAAAAATACTGCCTCAAATTAACAAACATTCAAGTACAAAAATGTGACAATACTGCTTGCACCATGATTATTACGTAGATTCAATCGCTTAGGGTCCTCGAACACCTCAAAATTGTCAATGGATGAGTGTCGAATCATCTAAAAGAAGTGTGTTTTTGGTTATGACATGAGTGCGTCAATATTTATCACCAATAGAATACATAATGTCAGCCACAAAACTGGGGTTGTATGAAGATCCAAACTTCAAATGGTGTTTAGGGATGTTCTTTATAACATAACTCTTCCCCTGTGAAACAAATTTACAATTATATGATTTGCCATATAAATATGTGTATGACTATATTATTAGTCTTATTTTATACTTCAAACTTGAACTATAGACAAAATATAGTATGCATGGTCTACTGCATAACCCATCCTAACAAAAAACACAAGAACCTATTTTATGGATCAAAAATTGACCTTTGTGATTTTTGAGTATCAATACATAAACCCTACCCACTTGGTGACATGATTGAGGTATCAACCATCTGACCTAATTTAAGGTATCAACTCATTGGTTGCCTTCATAACTAGGAAGTACCAAAATATGAAATTGACACTCAAATCAAGAATCAAAGTAATAAAAAAACAGAACAAGACCAACAATTGTACACTTTTGAAATATTTAAAAAATTCAACATTCTGACCTAATTTAAGGTATCAACTCATTGGTTGTTTTCATAACTACGATGTACCAAAATATGAAATTGATACTCAAATCAAAAATCAAACTACTAAAAAAACAGAACAAGACCAATAATTCTACAACTTTTTAATTTTTAAAAACTTAAACATTCTGACCTAATTTAAGGTATTAACTCATTAGTTGTCTTCATAACTAAGATGTACCAAAATATGAAATTGATACTCAAATCAAAAATCAAAGTACTAAAAAAACAGAATAAGACCAACAATTTAGTGTTAGAAGGACTAATCTTGGCTAATGAAGGACGAGCAATTGGGGTTTGTGATTTTTTTTTATCGATTTTTTTTTTGCATGTCATACCCGACCTGGTGATTTGGAACTTGATGCAATATCCTTCACCACTTCATCCTCTTGTGGCATTATTTCGTCAATAGAATCTTCCACAACATTATCATCAATTCCTTTTTGCGGGACGACATTGTTTGGGAGATTATCGTCACTGCCGGATGAAAGTTGAGTCATACCAAGACTAAACGATGGTGCCGACTCCATTAAAATGGCCTATTTGATTCAATAACATCAATTTTTTTTTGAAGAAACATATTCATAGAAGGAGAGAAAGAAGTTGAATGTACTTCAAATGGGAAGGCAAGAGAAAATCATTTTTTTTTTAAATTTGGTAATAAATTTGAAATTGTGAGAAATTAATGATAATTGATTTTGATTAGGATATTGCACATCAAACAATGCGTGATAATAGGTATATAGGAAAGGTTAATGGGCTAGGTATTAGAAAATAGAGAGAGAAAACTAAAAAAAATGATATTTATCTAATTATTTTAAATGGTAGGGAAATAATAGAGATTTTGTTGAATAAAGTTGTGTAGATTTGTAATTTTTAGATTTTTGTTTATAAAATATATGAATTTTTTGATCAAATTCTATTTTTTTAAAATTAAAATTAATGTCTCAAATTTAAAATTGAAATTCTACTTTTAAGAGAAACTTAAATCAAATTTAAAATTTTATTCAATATCATAAAAAAATATTGAATTTAAATTTAAATTTCAAATTTAAACTCGACCTGAAATGCCTATTAAAATATATAAAAAAAGAGAAAGGGTGGATAGAATCTTCATTTCTTTATGTGTTTCAATAACACTTCTTGCTTTTGATGATTTAGAAAAGAACCTTTCAATCTTTTCTTATTTTTTTAACCCTGTTTTCTCATGGACTTTTAAACTCCTAACGATATATATATATATATATATATATATATATATATATATATATATATGTGCGCGTGCGCGCGCACGCGTGTATGTATTAAGAGGTAATATATATATATACACACACACCCTTGAGCAAAATTATTGAGTGTGGTCGAATCCGTACTTGAGCTTCTAGCTTTGCCTTTGCGTGCATATCAAGACAACAAAGTCACCAATCTTTTGTTGTTTCTCTCTCTTCTATATGTAAAAACATCTTCCAGTATATTTAGTAGGGTTTCTAAAATTTGAAAATTTTATACGTATATTGTGCTTTATATTGACAACCATTTAGTAGGAGCATAGCATACACACCCTACGTCTAAAAAGAATTTGTTAATTGGATATATACTTATTTTCAACTCTCAGAAGCATTTTGTTGATTACTACACCTTCCTTGTGTTTGTTTTTAGCGGTGCCAAATCATACTTGTTCAAGCACTTGTTGGCGAGCATAAGTTTTTAAAAGCACCTTTTGTCTAAATCAGTTTACACTAGTATTGCAATGGATTATGCTTTGACGAACAACAATGAGTAGCTCAATACAAATAGAAAATGATCTTTTTTTTTTGGAGGACTTGTATTGTTTTGGGGGGTTACTTGTAACAAAAGGATTCCTCAAGTGTGGATATCCCTCTTTCACCTCTAAAGTTACTTTCATTTTGTTGACCATCAAGCAATGCCCAAACACTAAGTGATGATGTATCTTTCTCAAACTTTTTAATCCTTCTTTCTATGGTCGGCTTTAGATAATCATCCCTTGAACTGGTTATTGTAGATAGCCCCATCTATTTAATTAGTGCTTAAAAGCAAAAGTTCTCTTTCAGGGTCCAAAAATAAGAAAAAGTTGGTGGTGGGAATTTCTTTTCTTTTTTCTTCTTAGCATAAGATGATAATGACTTGTTAAAGTTCACCAAGAAGCAAAAACTCTCCCATGAAAAGGAGATTCTTTTCCTGTCCCACAACTTCATGGCTTTTAAATATTCCCTTCCATGTACACAATTATGCCATATATTGATTCTCAATATTCAATCTGTCCATACAATCATCTCTCTCTCCATAAATGGCTCAACACATGGAGGTAACCCTTGCTTCTACTTCATCTCTTGGAACAAATCAACAATTATATTCATTTTCTAATCATGTTTACACACATTTTTTCATGTAGACACCTAGAGTCACAGAGATACAGGTCAGAATGGACTGTAATGGGTGTGTGCAAAAAATCAAGAAGGCTCTACATGGCGTCCATGGTGAGTAAGTAATGGTTAAATTACTATATCTTTTCTTTGTAAGTGCTAATTCTTTCTTGATCTCCTCTTCAACATATTGTAATGTTCTGTGCATATTTCTACAGGTATTCATGATCTTTACATAGATTTTCCTCAGCAAAAGATTACAATAGTAGGATCAGCAGATCCTGAACAAATAGTGAAGGCAATAAAGAAGACAAGAAAGAGTGCCATTGTTTGTTCCCACATAGAACAAGCAGACCCTCCAGCAGAGCCAGAGGAAGCTGCACCAGCTGAGAGCGAAGCACCCACCTTTGAATCCAGTAATCCTCCAACAGAAGCTCCACCAGTTGAAGAGCCATCCAATGAACCGCCAACAGATCCACCAACACAAGAAAATCAACTAGCAGAGGCGAAACAAACACATGAGGGTGCTGACAACACCCAAAGCCAATCAGACCAACCTTCTAAACCAAGAGATGTTGAAGAGGTTCATGTAATTTACCACTATCCACTAGACTATGGTTACAGATACAACTTTAGCCAGGGTATGAGCAGTCATGAGCCACCCCGGGACCATGGATACCGATACAACTATGGTCAGAACGTGATCCATGAGCCACCCAGGGACCACCGCTACAGCAGATACAACTATGGTCAGAACGTGATCCATGAGCCACCCAGGGACCACCGCTACAGCAGATACAACTATGGTCAGAGTATGAGCCAAGAGCCACCCAGGGACAACCACTACAGCAGATACAACTATGGTCAGAGCATGAGCTATGAACCTCCTAGGGACCATGGTTACATATATAATTATGGTCAGAGCATGATGCATGAGCCTCCTCGAGGAGATTCTGGTTTCAGAAATAATCATGCTCATCCTAATGGTCCAGAATTCCGACCTGAGGTGCCACCTCCAGGTCAACCACCTGTTCATGTGATTCACAGCTACAATAGCCACCAGCCATCACCCTATGTGACTGGTTATGAATACATTAGGTCACCACCAAGATACGCACAATATACTAGGCCGGAGCATTACTCAGAGGACTATCAATATGGAAATAATAGCAATGGAACAATCAGCTTAGTTTTCAGTGATGAAAATCCAAATGCATGCACAATAGCATAGGAAGGGTGAGCAAAATGGTATGCAAGGGAAGCAAGTAATTTTTTTGTTTCACCTGTAAGAAAGAAAGATGCCTAACTAATTCCAGATGATTTGTAAAGTAACTCGCAATAAAAAAAATGAAGATAATAAAGCAAACATGTGTAAATGTTGAGAGAAATGAGATTTCTGACTTCCAAAGCAAAAGGGAATATATCCTGCGCTCCACCTCTACAAGGCTAATTCAGACCACCTGTCATTTACTTTCTGAAGAAGAATATTTATATATCTCCTTTATTCTTGGAATTTATTCCTCAGCTTTACTTAAAAAATTTTAGTCCTACTTTATGCTAGAAAATTAGTCATCCTTTTCTGCTAAAATACAGTGAGTTACAATTTTAATTGACTATGAAATGGAGAAATAAAGGAATTTGGTACTTTCTTTAGTAATCTTTGCATAACAAGTTTTGTAAGTTCCCTCGACCTATTATCGGCTTTGCGCAATCTGAGAAATTACATATCCTACTGAATATATTTCTTTAGTTAGGGAAATGGAGATAGCAATTACTAGATAACAGCACCTTCTTCTCAGAAAACAAAAATTGCTCATCTAAAACTTTACACATGCCGATCCACAATTACAGCCCTGACGCAAGGTTTATAATATAAAAGTCCACTACAAGAAATAAACTTGCCAACTTATTTTCCCAATGATGTAAAATTCTTTGCACAATGGAATAATTCCATCAGGACTCAATTAAGAACAGACAAGGGTAGCAAGAAATCCATACAGATGATACAAATTAGGTGGGGGTTAAAACTTAGTTCTTACTTGCATAATGTATTAATGTTTATTTTATGTTAGGAGTCCTTTCTGGTCCAGTTAGGGATTCATATGTACTTCTAGAAATAAGGGAGAGTGTTTTAGGAAAAATAACTTGTAAAACCATTTATGGAATCGTTCCCAGTAAATTCATAAAGCTGATGCCGTTTAGTTTGTAATTGAATTTTCGTTGTCTGACCAATTGATATAGCATTGCAGTAGCTCAGATAATACAAAATCCAACCAGCCGCACCTGGACAGCTGAGACTTCCCCCTAAAACTGATACTTGGATCAATATAATCTGTACTCTGCATAATCCAACTGTGTGTTCCATTTTTTTCTTATTACCACTCGTTTCTCCTTAGCTATTATTTTGTTGCTAGTACTCTTCACAATACTAGATTTTGGTTAATCACATGATCTTTCAGTAATGGCAAGTATGTAGGTAGTAGATGCATGTATACAGTGGAATAGTCAAAATGCTTGCAAGCTAGCCTTGACACTATCGTCATTAGGGGAAAAACACCACCTCAAGTTAACAAACATTCAAGTACAAAAATATGACAATACTGCCTGCACCATGATGATTACATAGATTCAATCGCTTAGGGTTCTCGGACACCTCAAAATTGTCAATAGATGCGTATTGGATCCTCTAAAAGTAGTGTGTTTTTGGTTATGACATGAGTGCGTCAATATTTTTAAGGAGCCTAAGCATCATAGTTTATAGTAACATTCTTTTCAATGCACATTGTTTGTGTTTCCCTAGCAAAAGGACCCAGTAGAGACAAAACAAAGTACACACTTCCCCATCAAACATACTCCCATTACTACGTTGCAAAAGATTCAGAGCGTGTCATATCAAATACACTCTTTTGAAGAGACAAAACAAAGTACGCACTTTCCTATCAAACATACTCCCATTACTACATTGCAAAAGATTCAGAGCGTGTCATATCAAATACACTCTTTTTAAGAGTCACAAAATTACTGAAGGGCACCAGAATGGTGGCAAAATAATGTCCGCAGCATAAAACCCTGTAAAATTTTAGTATCTATGAGTACCTTATTTTTAAGAATCAAGTAGAAATTGATGATTTGCAATTGATATGATAAAAACACATTACTTGAAAAGTTCTTCAAGCACATGCATAAAGATTCGCAAGTCTAAAGTTCATGTATTTTGGAATCTATATTTTCTTTTGTATATTGCTCCTGTGTTGCATATATGTTAATCAGAGATCTCGTATCTAGTCAGCATATCACAAATGCAAATCCCAAATGGTGGTAGTTTATTTTTAATTTCACTAGGAGAACTACGATCAAGTGTAAGCACAAGGAGCAAACAAAATCTTCAAAAACATTATGGGTGCTCTAATTAATTACGATTAATACCCCTAATTTGCCTACTATTAAAATTCTCATGCCCATAGGCCATATCATAGAGTGCTCATCCTATATAATATAGATAGAGTATGTATTTAATACTGAGGTTTTTTCTAAGAATATGGTATATAGTGTATATATTATATGTACTTTATTGTCTAATAGACTTCTCTCTTTAGTAAAAATTTTCTTTTTATAATCATAATGTTTCCTTATGATTTTTTTTCTAAAAACACAAGTACAATTTTGAATAAAAATCCTTTTTGGTTTTGCTTTAGCCTTGCTAGTCATTTTTGAGCTATTTGTGAAAATTGCTATTTTGCCCTTTTGTAAGTTGCTTTGGACCTATTTTGAACTACCTGTGGGGTTGAAATTGAAATCTTGCATTTTAAAAATGGAAAATATGGGTTTATTTTTTTGTAATTTTAGAAGCTTAAGTTATTGAACAAGTGAGTTTTTGCACCATCTTGAGTTTCGGTTGTTCGATTGGAAATATGTCGATTCCATTAGCTCCAGAACATTGAATCTAGTCTAAAAGAAGTTACATAACTGAATTCAGAGTTAAAATGAAGAATTATGGACCAAAAGCTGTATTTTTAGTTGTTTCCAAAGCTAATTTTTGACCTTGGTCAACATTCGGAGTTCGAAAGCTCGGATCGAACTTTTGACAGTTTCACTAGTTTCGGATTGTGAAACTAATACTAGAAATAGTTACGAAATGTTCGAAAGCTCGGATCAGAATTTCAATAATTTCATTAATTTTGGATGATGAAACTAACGCTAGAAATGGTCTTGTCATAATTTTTGGAGTTTCCAAGGGCAACTTTGGTATTTTAAATTTTAAACTAGTTTATTTGAGTTGCATCGCTAGCTAATTGTGTCAAGGAGACATCGAAATTGAATTTGATCATTCCGTTGAGTCTAGATCATCGTTTCTAGTAAGAATACATGTCTGGTTTGTGTATTTTGGATTTTGAATGGGCTCCGGAGGTTCATTTCAAGAAATTTCTATCACTGATATATTGGAATCTGGTGTAGGATAATTTTACTCTCCGCATTTGCAGAGATCAATTTTTGTCCTTCTCCATGTTCATGGATAAACTTTCGCATTCGCGAAGGTCTGCTGTGGTTATGCTTCACGTTAGCGAAGTACATTTTGTCCGAGTCAGTTTTAAAGACATAAAATCACCATTTTTATCCATTTTCAAGCTTTGAGAGGCAATTTTTAAAGAGGCTTTTTAGAGAAAACTTTTGGGTCAGTGTTTATATCATTAAATTGATTAAATTCCATTAATTATCTCTTGATTTTGTCTTGAATTCATGATTTTGAATGTGTAAAATTAGGATTTTCATGGTTTGAAAACTTTAATTGATGATTTCTCCTTTGTTTTGAGCTTGATTTTAGTGAAATTTTCATCAGCGAACTCCCTTTTTCGCGTAGAATCATAATTTTTGATCAATTTCTACATTCGAGAACTTTGAATTTTAGCCCTAATTTTGGTCATATTTCCCCTAAGCCTAATTCGTGCTAATCTGAGTATCAAATTCATCTGTTGATGTGTAGTATCGAGTTTTGATAGTGGTTGGTTGACTTAGTGATCATTTTGAGGATTGGGTTGATCTAAAGATTGGTTCGAGTGTAGTTTCATCATCGAGGTAGGACCGACTAACCTTTTTGGGACTGAATTTGAGTTATTGGATATGTTTATGTGATGATTGTAAAATTTAGAATGTTTCTTGAGTAATCAGATTGATATGACAGTATTTAGAGGAATATGCGATATCGATTATATTGGAATTAGAGTAAATTGTGACTCGATTGGTGAATTGAGATGTATTCTTGAGATTTGAGCTATTTTGAATGTTATTGTGATAATATGAGACTTGTGATATTATTTGGAAAATTTTGTGAAAAATTTATGGTAATTGAGATATTTTTGGGAACCATGTGTACATCTTGGGATATGTGAGGTCCGGTATCTTCGGTATACTTGACTTTTGGTATAAATATGATGAGTTGAGACATGATGATGGTTCGTGGTACCAGTTGTGGTACTTGTTACTATTGTCCCGAATTCTATGATGGTTATTCATAGGTATTCTTATTAGGATGTTATTATATACCTTGGTTTGTGTCATTAGCATACTTTCATTCATATTGCATTTGTACCACCTCTTAACAATGGGCAGGTGACAAGGATTGAGATATTGTAGACTTTTTTGCATATTTTGGGGACTTGTAAAATCCGGTTTTATTGGTATTGAGGCATATTGATGAGAGTACGGTAATTAGAGACATATGAATGGTATTGTTCAGTTGAGGCACTTGTCATCACCCTTTTCTGATACTATGGTTATTATTGTTCCACTATCTTATCGTATTATTTTTATATTTGAAGTGTGGCATTGATATGCATTCATCTCATATTTTACATGTGCATCGATCTTATAACAATCGTGATTTACCTTATATATATGGCCTGCGATGCCTTGAGAGATTTTAGTACATAGCCTGTGATGCCCTTGGGTTCTATCTTGTAGATTTAGCTCGATAGATGTGTACATCGATCATGCGATGCTCGAGATTATACATACATGGCCTGTGATACCCCCAGGTTCTATCTGGTAGATTGGCTCAATAGATGTGTACATTGGCCCTGCAATGGCTATGATTCCACGTCATACATGGCCTGTGACACTATTGCATTCATACATGCATTTGCATTATATCATTGATTATCAATGGTGTTGTTTATATATTGTGGACTAACCCCTTTATTGCAAAAGAAAGAATTCTTCATTATTATATACTTATTCGACTTCTTCTACCCAGTCAGTTGAACCTTCTGGGTACATTGCGGTGTACTCACCCCTACTTTATTTACCTCCCTATAGATCGAGCACAGGGACCCCTATAGGGTAGTTGATCATATCTACCAAAGTCTCCTTCTATTTATCCCAGATTTTAGCAGTGAGACTCAAACTCCAAGTCACCCCGAATCTATTGAAACTTCCTTGATTACTTTCTATTCCAGACTTTTTGTATTTGACATTATCAGGAAGCTTTGTATTTACTTATTCATACTACTTTAGATGCACTTGTACTCATGACTCTAGATTTTGGGATTTTGTATTAAGTGTTGTGTTGATTTTGTTTACTTTATTCTCTTTAGTCGCGATCAGAGATCTAGGTTCATTGAGATTGTGAGTCAAAAATGGAATATCTATTAGAGTCTCGTGGATCGATATGTAGACGTTTATAACCATCTTTGGGAGGCAACATGGCACTTCATAGGAAAAACTTCAATCTTGTTTCCATTCGTGCGTTTCTTCATATTAACTGTTTTGAACGAATCTAATCTATTCCATTAGCCCCAGAAGCAATGTCTTCAATTCAAGAGCTACTTCTATGTGTATTGGTCTGATTTGAGGTACCATCATTTCCTGTTAGCCTTGCTATGTTTACTGCCAAGAAAAAACGTTTTGAGAGGTCTATCTGGTTAGCTCCTCCAAGATTTAATGGTATACCCAGTCATAGAGACTATGATTTCTTATTGGAGTGCCAAGACTGATTGGGTAATTTTGCAATTCTTGAGTTATCTGGGTTATTTCTATGATTTTCCTGTCATGTTGTTGATTTGAGCGTGTGTATGACAAACTTGGGCCATTATTGACTTGTTGAGACTGTTGGCATAGTGGTCAGATGGGTTATTTGGGACTTATGTGGGTTTTTGAGCTAATTGGGAAGTTATACCTACAATATGAATTTTTGGGTAAAGTCCTAGTAAACTGCCTCAGAATGGAATTCTGACAATTCCATAATGTAATGACCTCGAAGGTCATTTCTAATATTTTTGGCCAAATTACCAGTTTAGAAGTTTAGTCTTCCAAACTTCAAGATCCATACCTCCGATTTCCACATGATAGCTATAGTTTTTTGTTGGTGAAGGACTAGGTTGAAGTTATCTGAAAAGACCAGTCATAGAATACCAGCCTTATGCCAATTGTCCTTCTAAAATTTGTTTCTGTTTTGATTTGCCACATTGATTCTTTATTAAGTTTTTAGCTCACTCTAGAGGGATCTGATAGGCCTGCCTAGGTTGACCCTATGTGGAGTATTAGCCTCATTGGTCATCCAGCTGTCCTCTTGTTCATATGTTGCTTTAATTACTCTTCCCTATAGTAGGTGGTTTTCTTTGGTGTACTTCCACAACCACTTCCTCATTAGAGTTTCACTTTGAATCTTCAGGTTCTTAATAACCAAGCTTCTGTATTTTTTTTCTTACAAATGACTGAAGTAAACTTGACAAAATGGTAGCCTTTCTTCTCTTTGTTACCAATGCCATAGAAAGTTTCTCCTGATGCTATCCAACTTCTTGATAACCCTAGCTTGAATGGAAAATAAGGACATTGTGTATGTTGGAAGTGCATAAAGGTTCATTACAGTAATGTTCTCTCAACCCATTGAGGAATTTTGTTTCGACACCTTCTAAGCATGATGTGCAGCTGTAATTATTAATTTATCAGGGCCTGTAGCACTACTCGAACAAACATCCTAAAAGCCTTTCTTAGCGATTCACAGAGACCCATGTAAGCACTCTTCTTGTGAAAGAAAGTTGCTTATTGCTAGTGGATTGTAAAAAGGACTTATCGTCAAGTATTCAGATAAGTCCAAAGTTTGCTTTTGTTTTCGTTCAATGTATGGCAATGATTCCATTACCATTGCTATTGATATTAAAAACACTATTAGTGGTGCATTTCATTTATAGCTTCAAATAATGGTTCTAGAGTTAGAGATTTCGATTTGGAGAAATTTCAACTGTCTAATAAACAACTCGACTCTAGTCTATAAAACCTCTAACTCTACTATCAAGATGGTTCCAATGACAGGCCATGGCTACCTCAACCAAAAGAAGATAAAAGTGATAAACTCAAGCTAGATGATATTAATATGGGAGAGATTTGACAAGAGAAATATGACAGGCCATGGCTACCTCAACCAAAAGAAGATAAAAGTGATAAACTCAAGCTAGATGATATTAATATGGAAATCCTCCAAAAGCAAGGAGGTCTCACAAATCAGCTAAATCCGAATAGATCTTCAATAATGCATCTGTTGGCGATCTCTAATACATGCCTCTGCATCATAAAATGATGCAGTCCAAATGGACGTCAGTACGTGAAATGTACAAGAATGTAAAATGGCTAAATAAAATAGATATAGGAAGAATAATATAGAATCACATCAACTCAGAACTCACTCAATCAGGATGTCAAGTGTCTATCCAATGTAAGAAAAAAGAGTAGAAAATGACTTATCACAACCATTTAATCAAATCAAATCAAATAAGAGTACTATTAGAGTAGAACCTATTTTGGAGTTTCTCTTATCCGATAATAATTACTTATGAGCCAGTGATCATATAACAATCTCACTAATGCTGTCACATCCGTTCAACACCTTGCTGGGGTAATAACAAATCAAATTCATAATGAATCCTGACAATTAGCCAATCAAGTCCTGTTGTTTCAAGACAATAAAATGAGGACATGTCTGACTTTAACGGACTTAGTCCTCAAAATAGGAACTTGTCTGACTTTAACGGACTTAGTCTATTCCTATGCTTAGCGAAGTAGTTATTGAGTTCTAGGGACTTACTTTTAGTCAATTAGGTGCTCGAAACTTCTCCCAAGACTCAATGCTCATAAGACCATCCATCTCAATCAATCATCACAATTAGTCTCATAAAGACTCTCATCATCTCATTAGCTCTATCTTAATTGTGCCTTTTGGCCTATTATATCAATTATCTCATCAACTTGATTCTCATTCAATAACTCAAGGACATAAATCAATCATTAAGAGGAAGTTAATTAGATCAATCTCTAGAGTTCAATTATGAATACTCATAGGACCATCAAGTTCTATCAACTTATCATCATGCTCACATCACAATCACAATCAATTTCTGAAGTCAAGGCTCTAGACTCAATTCTCTAGGTTCATTCATGCATCTTTTATAAAATATCATATAGAGTTGATGCAGTAACTCATAAAAAGTATTTAATCAATAAAATCAATTTTATGATGATGATCATCATTAACATATGAAAATACATAGAATGTATATAATTTGCAAAAAAAACTTCATGCAAAACATGCATAGTGCCTCAATACATACATCTATCAATCTCTCCCCATCAAGGGGCACAAGAAAGAGCAATTCCATACTTTAGTTTATCCTTGCATACCTGGTATGGGGTTCTGACAATCAATCTTATAGGATGTCTCCTCACTTCTCTTGAATCCTTCCTCTTCCTCTCAATCTTGTATGAATTTTCCTCAATTCTCTTGAATCCTCGCTCTTCCTTCCCTCTCTTTAGCCCTAGTCTTAGTTAGAAGCTTAGAAAGACTTTGGAATGAGTATAAAAATTGTTTGTATACTCAAAATGATCTATTTTAATCATGTTTTAAGTTTAGGAGGGGTTGGAAAAAGTCTAGAATGCCCCTCACAAAAAATTGAAAAAAAATACTTCGAGTAACTATGTTCGCGTCGGGGACTTGGGTGCATTTCAAGGTTTTTCGCTCAAAATTTTCTGATTGAGTTTTCTAATCCCGTAGAAAATATTGTGTTTATATCTAATTATGAATCCGCGACAAGTTTGCGACATGAATATGTCACATACTCTTACTGGAATGCTTTTTCGCATTGAAAAATTATCTTTTGATCCGATTTCTCTAAAAATCAACCAAGACCATTTCCCACATAATTTCTCATGTTGATCATATTTCCGACCATGGGTTTTCCATTGGAGTTTAGGAAGACACATTATGCAAGCATCTCTCATCTAGGGGTATTTTGGTAATTATACCGAGTGTTACACTCGAGATCTATGCGAATAACATTATTTTCAAGGAACAAAATAAATTTTGTTGATGGAACTTGTATAATAAATTCATACAATGCATCCTTATATGTACGCGGGATAAGTGCGATGCTTTGTTCTTAGCTAGATCATGAATACTGTAGCAAAGGACTTGTACAGTAGTGTAGTCGATGGATCTAATGTTGCTAGTATGTGGAAGGAACTTAAAGAGAGATTTGACAAGAGAAATATATCCAGAATCTACAAACTACATCAGGAAATTGTGGATTTAACACAAGGTTTAAGCTCTGCTGCTACATACTATTCAAAATTAAGAGATCTTTGTGGAGAATATGGTGTTATGGTTCCATTTCCATCCTGCACATATCCTGAATCATTGGTGTTTGCAAAATATTTTCAACAACATAGACTTGTGCAATTTCTAAGTGGATTGAATGAGTCATTTACCCAGGCTAAAAGTTAGATCATGCTTATGATTCTAACACCTTGAATTAATGAAGCCTATGATATGGTGATACAGAAAGAGACTCAAAGAGGGAAGGCAGTTGTGCCACACTCCTTAGAGCTAGGAGCATAGGTGATGGCATATAGCTACAATTATACCACCAATGAGGACATACTCAGGGATCTAGAACATTCCATAGAGGACAAATATCTAAAGCCATGAGGTGTGATTATTGTAAGAGAGGCCACACTAAGGATTGCTGGAAGCTGATAGGATATCCAATGATTTCAAGATGAAGAAGAGGTCGTTTGGGGTAAACATGCCTACAATTAATAATGCTCAACTTAATCTCTCCAAGTCTCAAGAATATAATCAGAAGGAAGATCAAAAGGATGAAAGTCAACAGATGCATAAACAAGGGAACTATTTTACCAATGAGCAATATCAACAAATCCTCAAGATGCTGTCTCAAAAGCAGCTCATACTAAAGTTACAGGCATTCCTTTATCACTTCTTAGTAAGATTGAGAAGGATAAATGGATAATTAACTCAGGAGCCACTAACCATATGGTGTCTAGATTGAACATGTCTACCAACTCTCTAGAATTGCCCATTTATGAGACAAGAGGAGTACAATTACCTACAGGAGAGATTAGTAGGATTACACATATAGGTTCATCACTGATCCTAGATGGATAAGTTATTAAGAATGTGTTGTATGTGCCCAAGTTCAGATACAACCTATTGTCAGTTTCCAAACTCACAAAAGATACAAATTATTTTGTATCTTTCTTTCCTGATTGTTGTGTCTTCCAAGGTATCTCAACTGACAAGGTGAAGGGAATTGATAAGCTAGAATGTGATCTATATGTGCTGGATGTCAAGAGTAACAAGATTTATATAGGAAAAGCTACTAATCGCTGGTTTGAATGCTTCAAACTCCGTAGCCCTACAAAGCATTGATGCACAACTATTTCATAAAAGATTAGGACATGTTCTAATAAACACTCTAAAGAAGTTTCACATGTTTTTAGATATAAAATGAGTTGATACGACAGAACAATGTAAAGTTTGCCCATTGAAAAAGCAAATGTCACGACCAAGACCTAGGGTCTAGGAGTGACATGACAAATGGGAATCCGAGAGTCCCCAAATAAGCCTCAAAGTATCCAAATTCACATTATTGGTTCAGAAGCGTATTAAAATAGTAAACTATAGTTCGAAGGGATGGAAAAGTAGGAGTCACACTATGGAGATATCATATAGAATAGGATTAACATGAATTCATGTAACACGTAGCACATAAAGACTAAGGGGCGGGTAAGTATGACCCTTGTCCTTGGATGATAGAACTCACCAAAACAAATGTCTTTATTTCGATCTAGCATCTAATGGTGGATGAAAGTAATCTCCGGTCCCTACATGATGAGATCATGTAGGCAAAAGTATGCGTTAGTATATTTTAATGTACTAAGTATGTGGGATGCAATGCATGTAACTTACCAAACCTGCACTTCAATGTTTGATGACAAGTGCGTATATTATAGAAAAGATCATATATCAAGAGAATAGTATAAAATATTCCATAAAACCAATGATGCATGAAATACAATGGTCATATATAGTGGGATGTAACCTTAACCGACATAAGTAGGACCAAGCGATCTAATACTTAGAATCCCGATGAAAATCCTTCACCTATAAAGATGTGGTCTACTTGCCAAAGGTAAACCATATTTCACCATAAGAGCACTCCCATTTCATATGAAGTAACCTTTCTTATGGGCACTCCCATTTTGGATAGGATTTCCACATAATCATATCACATTATACTTCACCTTATGGGTACTCCCATTTTGTATGAAGCAACCTACCTTACAGGCACTCCTATGTTGGATAGGATTCTCATAACATATGTTAGGCACATACTTTGAGGAAAGAGAGGGAACCCTCAATTCAATGGTGCTAGGTCATCATCCCACAAGAATACTTCTACATATACATATACATGCTTTCAAAAGAGATGCAAGTCTTACCAAATCATTTCAATGAATTCATAGGCTTAAAAGCCAAACACCATTCATAATAATTCATATTTACGCTCAAATGCCAAATCATAGCTCATAGTCATAATACTCATGCATAGGAATAACTCATTTATATATAAGGAATGGTGCAACACCCAAAATACTTAAAGAGTCATAATCATCGACATTTATATGATCAAATTCTTGTCATAACCAATATCTTATCAAACTCATATCATAAAACATAGTTAGGGTTAACCCACTTCATAAATTCTAAAATTTCCAATGTTTATGAATGCATATGCCATGAATGATGTGAGGATAACATGAGTAATAGAGTTTCAATCCAAAATTATAAATATAATATGAAATTTAAGTGAAACTTAATTAAATCCACATTTAAGATCATAATATAGATCACCCATGCATAAACAAGCCTTAAAAAGGGACAAACATATTCATAATTCCATAAACTCAATGTAGATCATCATATAATAGTTTAAATCAACTTAAAATCAGTAAATAAACATAAACCATACATTATTGGAATTTAAGGAATCACAATATTTAAAACCCCAATTTAAAGTAAGATAATAACTCATGAAATTACTTTAAAATGTTTAGGTCTCCTTGATTGGAAGGAACCAAGGATCAAAACCTACATACCTTGACAATTGAAGAGGTTTCAAGAGAAATTTGAAGAAGAATGAGCCTTTCTTGAATCCCAAGTTGAATCCCCACTAGAGTTCTTAAGAGTGTCTTTGAGAGAATTTCTAAGTGTAAGGATGAAATTTGAATGAGAAGAATAGGGTTTAGGTTATTTGGTGGTCTTAAGATAGCATAGTAAGTCATAAAAGACCCTTAGGAAGAGCCATAATTACAAAAAGATCATTAATGAAGCAAATATCACATTCCTTGCTAGGGGTCCATGAGGAGGTCTCACGGTCCGTACAACATTTCATCGATCGTGAAATCCACCTGTGTAGCCATACATAGTCAATTTTCTGAAAGCTCTGCACAGATGGGCTTTACAAAAATAGGCATAACCTCTTCGCCTGAACTCTAAATGAGGTCAAACCTAGTGCATTGGAAAGCTAATTCAAAGAGCTTCAATTTTATAGGTCGTAGGCCACCCAGTTCATTTTGTGCTATGTTTAAATTTGACCCTTCAATTGATACTTGTGATGAATTTAGCCAATGGAATTCCTTTGTACTTGGCTTGATGTAGGAGACCCATTATGGCCTTAAAAATATAAATAAGCTTGAATTGAAGGCTTTAAAGTAAAATTTGCTTGACCTTGAAGATCCTATACATAGAATTTTTTTTGACGAAAGAATCTCTTACACGGAAGGGCTACACGGGCCGTATGGTGTCACAAGGTCCGTGACACTGCCCGTGACACCTCCCTTAGACAAAATAAAAATCTCTCATGCTAAGAGTGAAGCAATACCTAGACAAATTTGAACTTAGGAGGCTATACGGTTGGCCATACGGCCATTGTGCCTTCACATGGTCCGTGTGAAGTGGTCATATCCCCCTACTAGCTCCAAAAATTAGCGTTCCAAGATCAATGCCATCAGACGGTTCATGAATTTGCACACGGCCCGTGTGGGGTCCAAGTGTGATGTGTCATAGCCCGAAACTCCAATCCAAGGCCACACACGCAAAAATTAAGTCCAAATATAACACCACTGGAGGCCACACAGGCCGTGTGACCACACATGGACTGTGTATTCTCCCTTGAGATGACACTTGGTCCAAATTTTGCCAAAACCAAAAACCTTGAGCTCCGATGAAGTCGTATAATGTTCGGGTCATTACATCATCTCCCCCTTGGGAACATTCATCCTCGAATGTGGTAGAACAAGGCTTGGAAGGCTTGACTTAGAACATGAAACCCCCAAACACAAGGTACAATGCAGAATTCATCATTTGAAAATCATGAGGTCATTAAAACTCATGTCAAAACGTATTCCAATCATTTAAAAAATCATAAAATAAATTATTTTCATGCACATGTATGCATCTCATGTCATGGGACTTAAGAGTGAAAGAATTAGGACAGTTGTGAATAGGAAGAACCTAATACCATAAGCTTGAGTAGATTGGAAAGGATAGAGGTATTACCGCCTCCTACTTGATTCCACTCGCCACATAGAACTTTCCACATGTTGATTCCTCTAAAGCACCCTAACCGAAGCCTCATACTAGTTGCCAAGCCGCATCACTTGCCTATGGAAAATCTCAACCGGAACTTCTTCAAAAGACAAGTTCTTTTAAACCTCAACACCTTCCAAAGGAACAATGACACTAATATCACTGACTAACTTCCTCAACTTAGACACATACAAAATCTAATGTATAGAACTCAAACCTGGGTGCAAATCAAATCTCTATGCCACATTCCTAAACCGCTCAAAAATCTCATAAGGGCTTATATACCGGGAACTTAACTTTTCCTCCTTTCTAAAATGCATCACACCCTTCATAGGTGAGATCCTCACATACACCCAATCACCAATTCGAGACCTATGATCCCTCTTTCCAATATCCAATAGAACTTTTGATGACTTCAAACCATCTCCTACTTTTCCCTAATAATTCCATTGTTTCCATAGCCTCCAACACTAATATGAGCCTATAGAAGTCACCTTATCTAACTCAAAATATCCCACCAAAGACCTATAGCTTCTACCACATAAAGCCCCAAACGGTGTCATACCAATGTTAGCATGAAAGCTATTATTGTAAGCAAACTCAATAAGTGGTAGATGATCACCCCAATTAACCTTGAATTACAACAAATAAGAACTTGACATGTACTCCAAAGTTTTAATTATCCTCTCGGCTTGCTCAACGGATTGAGGTTAAAAAAGTGGTATGTACTTCAACTTCAACTTAGGGCCAAGCCCTCTATTAGATGATTTCCAAAAGTGAGAAGTAAGTCGGGTACCGCAATCCAATATAATAAAAGTAGGCATACCATCCAGTCAACAAACTCCAAATTATATAACTTGGCATTGCTTTCAACATTGAGAAGAGTCTCAACCGATAAGAAGTGAGCTGACTTAGTCATCCGACCAACAATAACCCAAATTCAATCAAATTGCTTTGGAGTCCGAGGCAAACCAACCACAAAATTCATGCTTGCCTCCTCTTACTCTATCACGACCCATGCCTAGGGCCTAGACATGATATGGCACATGAGGAACCTGAAGAGACCCCAAGAAAGTCTCTTAACATATCATTACATATCCTTGGTCGCGAAAGCAATAAAAATAATGATAAGGAATAGTAAATAGGGATAAATAGGGCTATGAGACATCTTTTATATCATAAAACATCAAGAGAGTCAAGGCTCATAGCATCTTTACATAACTTGTCCAACAACACCTCTAAACATAGAACTTAGCAAGGGCTAAGACAAGCAACTAGGCTCACCCTCATAGTCATAGTAGGTAGCAACAATAGAGTGAATACATAGCATAATCAAGAGAAGCATGTCCTCGAAGATGAGAACTTACCAACTTGCTTTGAGAGAATTCGTACTAGCCACATGGAGGAGAGTGATGATCAAATGGAGCTCCGGTTCCTACATTGTAACATCATGTAGGCATAGACTATGCATTAGTATATTTGAATGTACTAAGTATGTAAGATGCAATGCAAGAAAAGATAGACAATATAATCGAAATGCATATTTAGGCAATAAATGAGCATATAGCAATATGGCAACCATGAATGATGCTTGTAATAAAACATGCTTACATAGAATATAATACATATCTAGGAAGAGACCATCATTAGTAACCAAGGTCTACCACCTCCTTCACGAGGCGATTGAGGTACAAACTGCCCAACATGGTTGCACAAGCCTACCACCCCTTGATTGAGGAGGATGAGGTATGAACCCCTCAATATGGTTGCACTGGCCTACTAATTCCTGAGCGAGGCAATTTAGGTACAAGCCCTCCAACATGGTTGCACGGGCCGACTACCTCCCGAGTGAGGCAATTAAGGTATAAACCCCCCAACATGGTTGCATGGGCCTACTACCACCTAAGCCAGGCAATTGAGGTGCAAACCCCCCAAAATGGTTGCTCGGGTCTACTACCTCCCCAACGAGGCAATTGAGGTACAAACCCCCAATATGGTTGTTCAAGCTCACCAGCCCCTGAACGAGCCATGGTCAACTTGCAACACCATAGATACCATTCATGAAATCAATACATATACACATTCCTTTCATAACTATAAAGACACTTAACTCATATACCATGCATTAGGCTTTCAACAACTCAAGATGCATTAACCGGACATTTTATCAAACACTTGGTGGGTGTACAATGCTAGCGTAAAACCATGCAATTCAAGAGTGAAATCATGCAAGTAACTTCAAGGTAAAACCACCCACCAACACTTGGTAATATATTCATGAAATATACATCAAAACCCTTCATCAAATATCAAGATAGATCAAAGATTCATATATTAAACATGCTTAAACAGTCAGACTTTTACAAAAGCTCAACATAGTTTATAATCAAATTCATAGTAAGTAAGACCCATAAGTAAATCAAATTAGAAACATGAGTTTTATGTAAAAAGGAAGCTTGGCCCCATGGGTGAAAGGATCCAATGGTTGAAACCCACATACCTTAGCTTTGGAGAATTTGTTGATGAAGATTGGAATGGAGACTTGAATCTTGCGTGAAATCCTTAAGATTTGGAATGAGTTTCGAGACCTTGATTTTGAGTAAAATATTTGTCTAATTGTTTGGGAGAGTATTGAGGAATATCTTGTATGATATGAAGGTGAAATATGGCTAATTATATGTATTTTTATGCATAGGAAGACTTAGGCCCAAGACCTAAAAGCGTTGGACCGAGATAAAAAATAGTTGGGAAAAATAACACTGGTTTGCGTTTGGTCCGCAATGCGGAGGACATTTTTACACTGGTGCGCGATGGCTATGCGCCGCGATACTAATACGGATCAAACCAACCACAAAATTCATGC
>DF360276.1:3306-33145 GCA_000787875.1 Solanum virginianum | reverse complement strand
TATTGGACATCAAATTTTTGGGAAATTGAAATTTTGATACGGTTGTTCTAAAATTGGAGTTAGACCCATTTTCCACTTAATGTTTCCCCCTTATTAAGAATATGAAGTCGAATTTTTGATATCATGCACAAAATTTGATATATATGAAAATTATAATTTCGAGCACTTTTGAGGCACATTTTAAGGCACTTTTTGGGGTCGTTTTAATATCTTCCCCTTGGGAATATTAGTCAGAGAAGCGTACATAAGAAGAGTAATTATGAGGAGATCAGCCCTAAGAAGAATGCAACAATGCACTTAAACACCATTTCAAAAATCTCAACACAAGTGTCAAAGTCACCATGAACTTTGTCAACATAAACATGGATGTATGCATATGATATATAGGGCTGATACATGAGACATGAAATCACATATAAAACTTAGAATTAGTACCTTAGGCTTGAGTAGAATGGAAGAGATAGGGTTATCACTTTTGCATGTCCGCTACGACCTCCCATGTAGCACTTTCGACTTGTCAATTCCTATAAAGGACCTTAACGGAAGTCACATCCTTGTTCCTCAACCTCTTCACTTGTCTATCCATGATCTCTACTAGAACTTCTTCATAAGTCAAGTTGTCTTCAACGACCCCCACAATATCCAATGGAACAATAGCATTTGGATCACCAACACATTTCCCCAAGATAGACATATGGAAGACGGGATTAACCAAATTCATTTCACTAGGAAATTCCAACTCATAGGGCACCTTACCAATCCTCTTCATCACCTTATAAGGACCCACAAATCTAAGACTTAATTTACCCTTCTTATCAAAATGAACCACACCCTTCATGGGTGAAACCTTCAAATAGACCCAATCATCAACTTTAAATTCAAGCTCCCTTCTCCTCACATTGGCATAAGACTTTTGATGACTTTGGGCTATTTTCAACCTTTCTCTAAACAACCTTACCTTCTCCATTGCCTCAATAACCAGATCTGGACCCAACAATTCCACTTCTCCCACTTCAAACTACCCAACCAGTGACCTACAATGCTTACCATAGAGGACCTCAAAAGGGCCATACCAATGTTAGAACGATAGCTATTGTTATAAGCAAACTCAATCAATGGAAGATGATCATCCTAACTACTATTAAACTCCAAAACACAAGCCCGAAGCATATCCTCAAGAGTTTGGATAGTTCTTTCAGCTTGGCCTTTGTTTGAGGGTAAAAGTCATACTAAGCTTTACCTTAGTTCCAAGACCTCTTTGGAAGGACCTCCAAAAGTGTGAAGTGAATTGAGTACCACGATTCGATATGATAGAAAAGGGCACCCATGCAATCTCACCAACTTATGAATGAACAACTTAGCATAATCTTTGACACCATAAGTAGTCTTAACTAGTATGAAATGAGTCGACTTTGTCATTCTATCAACGACAACCCAAATAGAATCAAAACCCATAGTCTTCGGCCCCATAAATAGTCTTAACTAGTAAGAAATGAGCCAACTTTATTATCCTATCAACCACAACCCAAATAGAATCAAAACCCTTTCTAGTCTTAGGCAACCTAACCACAAAGTCCATGTTAATTTCCTCCCACTTCCAAGTAGGAATATCTATGTCTTGGGTTAGGCCACCCGGCCTTTGGTGTTCAACTTTGGCTTATTGGCAACTATGACAACCGAATACAAATTTGGCAATGTCTTTCTTCATACCATCCCACCAAAACATATCCATCAAATCTCTATACGTCTTGGTAGAACCAGGCTGAATAGAATAAGAAGAATTATGAGCCTCATCAAGAATCTTCTTTCTTAAATCATCAACATAAGGCACACACAATCTACATTGGTATCTAAAGGCACCATCTCCCCCTTGGGAGAAAGCCTCCACCTTGCCCTCTCTCCCAAGGCCTTCAATTCTATTAAGGAGGGGTGGAGATCTTGCTTTGCTTTTACCTCATCAACCAAGGAAGACTTTGAACCATCAACAACCACAATACCACCATTATCAACCTCTTCCAACCTAACCCCCAACCTGGCCAACCGATGGACCTCTCTAGCCGCCTCTTTACCCACACTATCAACATGAGCTAGGCCACGCATAGACACCCTACTCAAAGCATCCACCATAATATTAGCCTTACTGGGGTGATAATGCACACTCATATCATAATCCTTAAGAAGCTTTAACCACCTTCGTTGCCTCAAGTTGAGATCTTTTTGAGTGAACACATATTGGAGACTCTGATAATTGGTAAACACATCAAGATGCACTCCACACAAATAATGATGCCAAATTTTCAAACCAAATACCATGACGGCCAATTCAAGATCATGAGTAGGATAGTTCTTTTCATGCACTTTGAGTTCCGTAAAAGCATAAGCTATCACCTTACCATTTTGCATCAAAACACAACCCAAACCAATCCGAGAGGCATCACACTACAGAACAAACCCATCTAACCCTTCCAATAGACACAAGATAGGAGCGGACATAAGATTATCTTTCAATGTTTGAAAATAATTTTCACACTCATTGGTCCATGCAAATTTAGCCTTCTTTTGAGTCAACTTAGTCATGGGAGAAGCAATAGAAGAGAACCCACTCAGAAACCTCTGATAGTAACCCGCTAAGCCCAAGAAGCTTCCAATGGTCTACGCAAATTTCTAATCACATCTATCTTCTTAGGATCCACCTTAATACCATCCCTCGACAACACATGGTAGAAAGGCAACCTCTTTCAACCAAAATTCACACTTCTCATATTCAGCATACAAATTCTCTTCCCTCAATCTTTGTAGCACTACCCTCAAATGAGCCAGATGCTCCTTCTTACTATGAGAATAGATCAAAATATCATATACGAAAACCACTACAAAAAAATTAAGGTAGGGTTTGAAGGCCCTATTCATAAGATCCATGAAGATAGCTGGTGCATTGGTCAACCCAAAGGACATAACCATAAATTCATAATGCACATACCTAGTCTGAAAAATCATCTTGGGAATGTGATATTCCCTCACCTTTACTTAATGATACCGAAACTGAAGATCAATCTTAAAGAAGTGACTAACCCCTTGAAGTTGATCAAACAAATCATCAATCCTTGGGAGAGGGTACTTATTCTTCATAGTAACCCTATTAAGTTGTCGATAGTCAATACATGTTCTAAGAGACCCATCCATCTTCTTCGTAAACACCACCGGTGCAATCCAATGTGATTGGCTAGGCTTAATAAAATCCTTCAATTGCTCCTCCAACTTTTTTAACTCCACCGAGGCCATACGGTAAGGGGGAATGAAAATAGGTTGAGTATCAGGAAGGAGGTCTATACTAAATTCTATTTCCTATTCAGGAGGAACACAAGGAAATTTATTTGGAAAGACATCAAGGAACTTATTTACCACCGGAACAGACTATATAGGAAGGACCTTGGACTCAACATCCCTAACCCTCACAAGATGATAAAGACACCCCTTAGAAATAAACCTTTGGGCTTTAATGCAAGAGATAAACCTACCCTTGACCATCACCTCATGACTCTCTTACTTAAGGATGGGTTCATTTGGGAATTGGAACTTGACCCTATGGATTGGACAATCAGTTGAGGCATAATGTACATGCAACCAATCCATCCGAAGAATAACATCAAAATCAACTATATGCAACTCAACAAGATCCCAAGGCAATATTTTATGCAAGATGCAAATAGGACAATTTCTATAGACCTTTCTAGCAACAATAGATGAACCAATGGGAGTAGACACCTCAAAAGACTCACACAAACATTCGAGCTTAACATGAAATATTTTGGCAACAAAAAAGGTAACAAAAGAAAGAGTGGCACCCGGGTCTATGAATGCATACACATCAAAATAAAAGGCTTTTAACATACCAGTGATGACATCGAGAACCTTATCAATCCCTTGTCTCTCTTAGAGTACATAGAACCGATTGTGCCTTGGAGTACCATATTTTTGACCTCCTCTATCCAAAGGAACCACATTAGCACACCATCCATATGGAAGAACATCCTTACCCTTGTTCTTGTTACAAGGGCAATCCATCATCTTGTGGCCTACTTTCCCACAATAATAGAAAGCATTAGTAGCCCTCAAGCATGGGCCATCATGACCCTTACCACATATTAGACATATAGAATTAGGCTCCACACCACCATCACCTTGGACCCTTGGGTAGTCATTAGCAAACCTTCTATTAGGAGCAGAAGGCACTTAACCTTGAAGAAACTGGCCACCTTTAAGACCTTGGAACTTACCATCAAAATGGGCCTTGTTGGCCTCATGCCCCTTTCTCTTCCTCAATTTCTCCCCCTCCAATTGTTCGACATAAGTCATAAGGTAGGACACGTCCATGTAACCTATAAATATAGTAATACAATATTCTTCACTCATAAAATTGGATACACCCATCACAAAGTTATTTATTCTAGACCTTGGGTCGGCAACCATGTGGGGAGCATATATTGAGAGTTGGTTGAACTTGAGGATATACTCCCTCACACTCATAAATCCTTGCTTCAAATTTATGAACTCTATCATTTTTGCCTCCTTAAGCTCAAGAGGAAAGAACCAATTGAGGAAAGCCGCTTTAAACTCCTCCCATAGAATCACATTGTTGTTCCCCTTCTACTCTTTCTATTGAGTATACCATATTTGGGCCAACACCTTGAGTGGGTAAGCCGCCAACTCCGCCTTCTCTTTCGACCTCACACTCATGATAGCCAACACTTTGTAAACCTCGTTAATAAACTCTTGAGGGTCCTCATCCACTTTAGTCCCATTGAACTCCTGTGGGTTCATCCTCATAAAGTCCCTCATCCGAGATGCCGGACTAGGAGCATGAGGGGCTTGGGCCCCTTGGTTAGCTTTGTTAGCAACAACTTAAGCTAGCAAGGTAAGAGCAATGACCTGGTTGTTCCTCGGGTGTGTGGGCTTTTCTTCCTCTTATATTAGTCATGGTCTAACATAGAAAAGAAAAATCATTGGGCGGGAACCATACCTTAACTTCTATTGCACGATATAGACCATGAAGAAGGGGAACATTTCCTAAAACATCTCATAGCCTCTTATTAATAGTTATGGTGCACAATACAACCATGAATAAAACTCTAATCAACGTGGTGTGTGGGATACTGAGGATAATTAACAACCTAGTGCTCTAATACCGAGTTTGTCATGCCCCAAGCCTAGGGCCTAGACGTGACATGGTGCATGGGGAACCTGAAGAAATCCTAAGCAAGCCTTTTAACATATTACATATCCTTAGTTGGTGGAAGCAATAAAAATAATGATAAGGAATAGTAAATAGGGATAAATAAGGCTATGGGACATATTTCATATCATATAACATCAAGCGAGTCAAGGCTCATAACATCTTTACATAACTTGTCCAATAATACCTCTAAACATAGAACTTAGCGGGGACCAAGACAAGCAACTGGTCTCATCCTCCTAGTAATAGTAGCCAGCAAAAAAGGAGTTAATACATACCATAATCAAGAGAAGCATATCCTCGGAGTTGAGGGCTCACCAACTTGCTTTGAGAGAATAGTTCTATCTTCTACTTTGCCTCAAGTTAAGGTCCCTTCGAGTGAATACACATTGCAAACTCTTGTGGTCAGTAAAAATGTCCACATGTACCCCATACAAACAATGTCTCCAGGATGATCAAGTGGAGCTCCGGTTCCTACATGGTAACATCTTGTAGGGATAGAGTATACGTTAGTACATTTGAATGTACTAAGTAACTAGGATGCAATGCAGGAAGAGATAGGAAACATAATCAAAATGCATATTTAGGCAATAAATGAGCATATAGCAATATGGCGTGATGAATGACGCTTGTAGTAAAACATGCATAAATAGAACATAATACATGTGTAGGAAAGGACAATCATTAGTAACCAAGGCCTACCATCTTCTTCACGAGGCAATTGAGGTACAAACCCCCCTACGTGGTATCACGGGCCTACCACCCCTTGAGCGAGTCAAATGAGGTACAAACCCCTTAACATGGTTGCACAGGCCTAGTACCTCCCAAGCGAGGAAATTGAGGTACAAATCCCCCAACATGGTTTCACGGAGCTACTACCTATCGAACGAGGCAATTAAGGTATAAATCCTCTAACATGGTGGCACTGGCCTATTACCTTCTGAGCGAGGCAATTGAGGTACAAACCCCCCAACATGGTTGGAATGAGGTGTGGTCCATTTACAACACCATAGATACCATTCATGAAATCAACACATATACACATTCCTTCCATCATCATAAAGTCAGTTAATACATATACCATGTATTAGGTCTTCAACAACTCAAGAAACATTAACCAATTTTATCAAACACTTGGTGGGTGTGCAATGCTAGTGTAGAACTATGCAATTCTAGAGTGAAATCATGTAAGTAAGTTGAATGTAAAACCACCCATAACTCTTGGTAATACCCTTATGAAATATTCATCAAAATGGTTCATCAAATCTCAAGATATATCAAAGATTCATAGCTCATGACATGCTTAAACAGTTACACTTTTACGAAACCCCAATATAGTTCATAGTCAAATTCATATTAAGTAAGATCCATAAGTAAATCAACTTATAAACATGAGTTTTATGTAAAAAGGAAGCTTGGGCACCATGGGTGAATGGATCCAATGGGTGAAACCCACATACCTTAGCTTTGGAGAATTTGTTGATGAAGATTGGAATGGACACTTGAAGTTTGAGTGAAATCCTTAAGATCCGGAGTTTGGAACCCTTGATTTTGAGTAAAAAATTTGTCTAAAGATTTGGGAGAGTATTGGGGAATGTCTTGTATGATATGAAGGTGAAATATGGCTAAGTATTGGTATTTTTACGCATAGGAAGACTTCGGCCCAAGACCCAAAAGCCTTGGACCGAGATAAAAAATAACTCGGCAAAAATAACACTAGTCCATGTCTAGTCCACGATGCGAACCCAACGCGGAGGACATTACACAGGTCCCTGACGGCTACGCATCACGGTACCAACGCAGATCGATTCCAAAAATCAAATATTTAGGAAATTGAAATTTTGATACGGTTGCTCTAAAATAGGGGTTAGACCTATTTCCCACTCAATATTTTCCCCTGATCAAGAATATGAAGTTGGATTTTTGCTATCACGCACAAAATTTGAGATATATGGAAATTACGATTCTGATTACTTCTGAGGCATATTTTTGGGCACTTTTTGGGTTCATTTCACACTCCCAAGTTGAAATTTCAATATCTTAAGTCAACCTACCAGGCTTTGGTATTCTACCTTCGATTTTTAACAATTTGGGCATTTGGATACAAATTTGGCTATATCCTTTCTCATACTATGCCACCAATAAACGTCTCTCAGGTCTTGATACATCTTAGTAGATCTCGGGTGAATAGAATAATGAGAGTTAATGGGCTTTACTCATGATCGTATCTTTAAAATGATATGCATGAGCAATGCTTGTGGTAAAACAATCGTATCTTTAAACAATAAATGTCTGAAATATACAATCGATCTTGGTACTAAATTACACCATCTCCTCTTGGGAGAAAAAACCTCTACCTTATTGGCAATCAACCTCTTCAACACAATCAACGATGGGTCTAAGCCTACCTTAGCATCAATGACCACAGAAGATTCAGCCCCATTCTGAACATGAATACCTCCATCATTAGAGCAGGCCAAACTAATACCCAATCTAGCCAAACAGTAAACATCCATTGCTAACTCTTTCTTCCCTTTATTAACATGAGTCATGTTTACCCTAGATAGCCTACTAAGAGCAGCATCTATAGTATTTGCCTTGTCAGGATGATGTCATACATTTATTTCATAGCCCTTTAGGAGTTCTATCTTCTACTTTGCCTCAAGTTAAGGTCCCTTCGAGTGAATACACATTGCAAACTCTTGTGGTCAGTAAAAATGTCCACATGTACCCCATACAAACAATGTCTCCAAATTTACAAATTAAATACCACCGTCGCTAACTCAAGATCATGAGTCGGGTAGTTACGCTCATGCACTTTTAATTGTCTTGATGTATAAGCTATCACCTTAACATGTTACATAAGTACACAACCCAACCCAAAGTGAGAAGCATCACAATACACCACCATCCTATCTAAGCCATTCGATAAATTCAAAGTAGAAGGCGATGTAAACCAACCTTTCAAAGTTTGAAAAATCACCTCAGACTCATCCGATCATACAAACTTGGCCTTCTTGATCAATGGAGATGCAATACATGAGAAACCTTCAATAAACCTTCTATAATAACCAGCCAACCCAAGAAAAACATCGAATACCTGAAGGAGAAAGCTTGTCAAAAAATGCACATCCTTCACCAACTCCCTTTTTGACCTTATCTATAAGATAAGCTACAATATTTTCCTTGCTTGGAATGCATTCCGAGCCCAAAGTAACTCTCCCTATTCGGAAGGGAGGGATGGAGATAAGATACATTCCATGGCATGATATGAATCATGAAAAAAATTGAAACATTTCCTAAAATGCCTTGTAGCCTCCTACCCATAGTTGTGGCGCTCTTCACACTAATGAATAAGACTCTACTTGACGTGGCATATTGGACTCCGAGGACCATTTATAAACCTAGTGCTCTGATACCATATCTGTCATAACTAAGACCTAGGGTCTAGGAGTGACATGGCGAATAGGAACCCAAGAGTCCCCAAATAATGTTCAAAGTATACAAAATTCATATCATCGGTTCAGAAGCGTATACAAATAATAAATGCATAGTTCTAAGGGATGGAAAAGTAGGAGTCACGCTATGCGGATATCATAGGGAAAGGAATTAACATAGATTCATGTAATATATAGCACATAAAGAATAACGAGCGGGTAAGTATGACTCACTCTATGGGGCAATTCGGGACTTAGAATCTTCCACATTTCCATATCAAAATATACATACATATCATAATTGTCATAACCAATCCATAACAGTCATATCCAATAGACAACCATAATCATAAGCTTCAAATACAACACATAACATATAGATCATATGAGAGTTATTAGGATGTCCAACAATGTCTCTAGTTGTCACGACCCAAGCCTAGGGCCTAGATATGACTGGCGAATGGGGAACCCCAAACAAGCTTCATAGCATATCATTACACATCCTTTGTCACGAAAGCAACAAAAATGACAATAAGAGATAAGCATAATCAAGGGGAATTGGGACTAAGGGTAAACTTCCATATAATAAATATCAAGAACAAGAAAGTCAAGGCTCATAGTATAGGTACATAACATGTCCAACAACACCTCTACTACATAGATAACAGCGGGGGCTAAGACAAGCAATCGAGCTAAACCTCATTGTTAATGAATACATAAAATAAAGACAGTTTAGAACATAGCATGAGATCATAAGCAACGTCTCCAGAATAGAGGACTCGCCAATAAGCTTTAGTGAAACTGTACTAGCCACGTGGGTAGAGATGCTCAAGCGAGGCTCCAGTTCCTACATAGTGATATTATGTAGGCTTAAAGTATGCGTTAGTATGTTGGAATGTACTAAGTATGTGGGATGTAATGCAACAATAGATAGGTAACATAATTAAAATGCATAATCATAGCAAGAGATAGTATATTAGTAACATGATATGCATGAGCAATGCTTGTGGTAAAACATGCTTGAAAATAATATTTCTTGCATACCTTGCTAACACAATAAGATACCATGATTATATCATCGAAATACCTTATACTACAGGGTGAGGGATATAACATGAGTCATAACCCCTTCTAGTAGGTAATGGGTAGTACATGAGGGTAAATAGATAACATAGTTCATAACCTCTACATGTAAACAAGAGATAATGAGTAACACATGAGGGTTGGTAGGTAACATAGTTCATAACCCCTACATATGTGCATATGAGGGTGAGACATTCCACATAGTTCATAACCCCTTCATATGAGTACACTGGATAACCTCAAATTATACATGAGGGTAAGGATTTCAACATAATTCATAACCCCTATATGTAGAAATGAGTAAGTGAATAGCACATGAGGGTAAAAGTAGCATAGATCATAACCCCTACATGTGTGTACCTTGTGTAACCTCAACTATACAAGAGGGTTAGAAGTACAACATAGTTCGTAACCCCTACGCATGCATATGAGAAAGTGAGTAGCATTGATTCATACATAAGGGTAAGGTATTCAACATGGTTCATAACCTCTACATATAGGAATTTTCCTTGCACTAGAGGGTAAAGAATAGCATAGTTCATAACCCCTTTGAGTAGGCTTCACAATTGACAAGAGCATAAACCTTAGCATAAGACCCCAATAACTCATCAACAATTTCCAAGAATATAACAACATGAGAGTCCAATAGTTCACTTGCAATACCATAGGAGCTTTACATGATTTAAACACACAACAACATGAGAGTCCAACAATCCACTTGCAAAACCATAGGACCTTTACATGATTTAAACACACATATATACATTCCTTTCATCATCATTGCATCATCATAGTCATTAAACTTATAAGACATACATTGGTTCATCAATTCCTCAAGAACCCTAAACTGAGTATTTTATCAAACACTTAGAGGGTATGTAGTTCTAGTGTAAAGCCATGCAATTCATGAGTATGATCATGCTAGAAAATCCAATGTAAAACCATCAATGGGTACTTGGTAACACCCTGAAGAAATATACATTAAAGCTGTTCATCAAAATCTCAAACTAGACTTAGATTCATAGCCCAAAATATAGTAAAATAGTCACCATTTCATAAACCCTAATATAGTGTGCAGTAAATTTAATAATAAATAAGACCTATGAGCTAATCAATTTTAAATCATGCAATTTTGAGAAAAGGAAGCCTGAGCATCATGGGTGAAAGGAACCCATGAAAGAAACCCACATACCTTAGCTTTGGAGATGAACTTGATGAAGATTAGAGAGGAGACTTGAAACTTGAGAGGAAATCCTTAGATTTGGATTAGGTTAGAGACTTGAATTTAGGAGATGAAATATTATCTAAGTGTTTGGGAGAGTATATGGGAATGTCTTGGATGATATGAGGGTGAAATAAGGCCATGTATAGGTATTTTCATGCATGAGAAGGCTTAGGCCCAAGACTTAAAGTCTTGGACCAAGTTTTAAAAACTTGGAAGATTTTTTTACAGTCGCGCATCGTGTGAAGAACACGCAGGGACACTGTTTCAGAGCTCACTTTGAAAATTGAAATTGTGATTCGTTTGCACTAAAATCAGGGTTAGACCTTTTTTCCCCTAAATTTGACCCCCTGAACAAGAATATGAAATCAAATTTTCAATATCATACATGGATTTTGAGATATATAGAAATTAAAATTCTGGACACTTTTGAGGCACAATTTCGAGCACTCTTTGGGATCGTTACAATATCTCCCCCTTGGGGACATTCGTCCTCGAATGTCAAAGAAATATATATGAGAAGTGTAATCATGAACAAATTAGCCCCAATAGAAATGCAACAATACATTTAAAATTCTATTTCTAAAACATCAATAGAAGTGTCAAAAGTCGTCATGAACTTGCTAACATGTACATGGATGCATGCAAATGAAATATGGGCTGTAATAAGGATTGAAATCATGAAAGGACTTGAAATGTCATCATAAGCTTGAATAGAAATGAAAGAGATACGAATATTGTTTCTCCATGCCTGCTCCCCGAGAGACACTTTTGACTAGACGAACCTTCCATAGAGCCTTAACGAACACCACATTCTTATCATTTAACTTCTTCCACCCCACTATCCAATGCCTCTATCGGGACCTCTTCCTAAGTCACTTATCCTCCACAACACCCACAAACTCAAGGAGTTCTATAGCATTAGAGTCATTGACATATCCCCTCAACCTAAAAGCATGAAGAACCGGGCAAAACACCACCATAGCCATAGGCAACTCCCATTCATATGCAACCTTACCAATCTTCCTCTACAGTCTATAAGGACTCATGACCAAAACTCATTTGTCAACCTTAACCACACCTAGTCCACTTAGTACCATGAATCACTATCTCCCCCTTGGGAGACAACCTCCACTCAACCGTCCCTCACCAAGACCTTAAAATCTATCTAGACGGAAATCAAAGCCTTATTTTACTAGACCCCTTCAACCATAGAAAATTCGGAACCATAAAAGCCCTTACACCACCACTCTCAACCTCACCCAACCTAGTCAACCAGTGAACTCCTCCAACCACCTTCTTTTCACCCAAAGGTCTCCATTTTCCATAATTAACAAGCAACCTCACATCCTCCAAACTCACAACATCACCCTTGAATGTTTCACAAGCTCTCCCTCACTTCTGGAAACAATCAACATAGTATCACCAAGGATCACCACAACATAACAAGGTAGGGTTTAAAGACCATATTCATGAGACCTTTAGACCTGACCGGTGCATAATTCAACCAAAAGACACCACCCCAAATTCAACATTCTAGAAAGGACATTCAATAGATCATCGATCACCGGAAACAACTTGATAGAGATAACACAGATTCAATACCCCTAACTCTTATTAGATGATAATGCAATCCCTTGGAGATCAATGGCACCCTAAAACAAGATATGGACTTATCCCTTCACTACCATTCCAAGACGGGTGATTAGGGAATTGGAATCTAACTCTACGGGCCCTACTATCAACGAAGAAACAACATGCATGCAATCAATCTATCCTAAGTATAATCATCAAAATCTACCACATCTAATCCAACAAAGCCATAAGTAAAGATCTAAATGCAATATGAACGCGAAACAATTTCCATAGATCTTTCTAGCAACAATAGACTCACTAATGGGATATACACCAAAAGTCCACATAACCATCCGGAACATTCATAAAGCCCACTAGCAAAAAAAAGAAAACTTTAACATATCGATAGTAACATTAGGTGCCTCATCCACCCCTTGCCTCCTTTGAAGAGCATAGAAGCGATTGCATCTTAGAGTACTTACTTGATCAATATACCCACCTAAGGCCTCTTGATTCACATGACCAGCTTGACTTTGAGGATGATCCTCCTTGCCCTTGTTCTGGATATAAGGGCAACCAATAAGCTTGCGACCTTCCTTCCCACACCCGTAACACGGTCTTGAATCCTTTAAGCATTTCCTATAGTGATGCTTTTCACATTTTGGGCATTTTGGAAAAATCATTCCACCATTGCCTCCTTGGAACCTTGGTCTATCTGTTCCTTCCATAGTAAGCCTTTTGTTTGGAGCACTAAAAGACCCTTGGCCTTTAAACTTGATACCTTGTTGGAAGTGGTTATCCTCAAATTAAGCCCTTTTGGGCTCTCCATTCCTCTTCTTCCTAAGCTTTTCACCCTCAAGTTGTTCGGCATAAATCATGAGGTAGGACAAATTCATATCATTAATCAACATAACAGACATGCATTCTTCATTCACCAAGTCGGAGACACATATCACAAACTTGTTCATCCTAGCCCTCGGGTTGGCAACTATGTGAGGAGCGTACTTATAGAGTTGGTTGAACTTGAGGGCATACTCCCTCACACTGATTGACCCTTGTCTCAAATTCATGAGTTCTACCAATTTGGCTTTCCTAAGCTCAAGAGGAAAGAACCAATTAAGAAAGGCCACCTTGAACTCTTCCCATAGAACCACATTGTGGATATCTTTCTCCTCCCTCCATTAATTGTACCATGTTTGTGCTACCCCTTTGAGTTGGTAGGCTGCCAACTCCGCCTTTATCTTTCGATCTAACACCCATGATGGCCAATACCTTATAATTCTCATCAATAAACTCTAGTGGGTCTTCATCCACCCTTTACCCACAGAACTTCGATGGGCTCATCCTCATAAAGTTTGTCACCCGAGAAGCTGGTGTAGGAGCATGAGGGGCTTGGGCCCCTTGATTGGCTTGGTTGGCCAGAAATTTTGCAAGCAAAGTTAGAGCCTCCCAAAGCTCTCCATTAGCCAATTGTCCCATGGGAACGCGAGCTCTTCTTTCTCTTATGTTAGGCATGATCAACTAGCATGAGAAAGAATAATTGTTTGGGTGAGGACTTACTTCAACTCTATAGCATGACTTAGAACGAGAAGAACGAAAATATCTCCTAAAACGTCTCATAGCCTCTTACTCATAGTTGTGATGCACAACACAACCATGAATAAGACTCTAATCTAACAACCTAGTGCACTTATACCATTTTTGTCAAGACCAAAGCCTAGGGCCTAGATGTGATCGGCGAATGAGGAACCCGAAGGAACCCCAAACAAGTTCATATCATATCATTACACATCCTTGGTTGCGGAAGCAATAAAAATGACAGTAAGTGGTAAGCATAATCAAGGGTAATTAGGACTAAGGTTAAACTTCCATATGATAAACATCAAGAACAAAAGAGTCAAGGCTCATAACATAGGTATATAACATGTCCAACAACATCTCTACTACATAGATAAAAGTGGGGGCCAAGACAAGCAGTCGGGCTCACCCTCATAGTTAATGTATATATAAAAGAAAGATAGTTTAGAACATAGCATGAGATCATAAAAAAAACCCCCGGAATAAAGGCTCCCCAACAAGCTTGAGTGAAACCGTACTAGCTACATGGGTGGAGATGCTCAAGTGGGGTTCTAGTTCCTACATGGTGATATTATATAGGCATAGAGTATGTGTTAGTACATTGTAATGTACTAAGCATGTGGGATGCAATCCAATAAGAGATATGTAACATAATCAAAATGCATAATCATAGCAAGAGATAATATATTGACAACATGACATGCATGAATAATGCTTGTGGTAAAACATACTTGAAAATAATCATACTTGCATAACTTGCTAACACAATAAGATTCCATAATTATATCATCCAAATACCTTATACAAAAGGGTGAGGGATATAGCATGAGTCATAACCCTTTCTAGTAGGTAATGGGTAGTACATGAGGGAAAAAAGATAGCATAGTTTATAACCTCTACATGTAAACAAGAGATAATGAGTAGCACATGAAGGTAGGGAGGTAACATAGGTCATAACCCCTACATGTATGCATATGAGGGTGAGACATTCCACATAGTTCATAACCCCTTCATATGAGTACATTGGATAACCTCAAATCATACATGGTAAGGAGTATAACATAATTCATAACCCCTACATGTAGATATGAGTAAGTAAACAGCATAAGAGGGTAAAGGTAGCATAGATCATAACCCCTACATATGTGTACCTTGCGTAACCTTAACCATACACGAGGGTAAGGAGTACAACATAGTTCATAACACCTACGTGTGGATGCGAGTAAGTGAGTAGCATTGATTCTTACATGATAGTAAGGTGTTAAACATAGTTCATAACCCCTACATATAGGAATTGGCTTTGCACTAGAGGGTAAAATATAACATAGTTCATAACCCCTTCTAGTTGGCTTTACAATTGACAAGAGCATAAACTTTAGCATAAGAACCCAATAGCTCATCAACAATTCCCAATAATATAACAACATGAGAGCCCAACAATTCACTTGCAATACCATAGGAGTTTTCCATGATTTCAACACACATATATTCATTTCTTTCATCATCATTTCATCCTCATATAGTCATTTAACTCATAAGACAAACATTGGATCATCAATTTCTCAAGAATCCTATTATATACATACATTCCTTTTCATCATCATTTTATCATCATATAATTATCTAACATCATTCATCTCATAAGACATGCATTGGACCTTCAATTCCTCAAGAAACCGAACTGGACATTTTATCAAACACTTTAGAGGGTGTGTAGTGCTAGTGTAAAATTATGTAATTCAAGAGTATTATCATGCTAGAAAATCCAATGTAAAACCATCAATAGATACTTAGTAAAACCCTCAAGAAATATACATCAAAATCCTTCATCAAATCTCACATTTGATATTATATTCATAGCCCAAAATATAGTAAAATAGTCACCATTTCATAAACCCCAACATAGTGTGCAGCGAATATCATAATAAATAAGACCCATGAACAAATCAACATTAATCATGCAATTTTGAGAAAAGGAAGCTTGGGCACCATGGATGAAAGGAACCCATAAAAAACCAAATACCTTACCTTTGGAGATGAATTTGATGAATATTGGAGATGGAGACTTGAAACTTGAGAAGAAATTCTAAGATTCGAATAAGGTTGGAGACTTGAATTTAGGAGATGAAATATTGTCTAAGTGTATAGGAGAGTATATGGGAATGTCTTGGATGATATAAGGGTGAAATAAGGCCATGTATAGGTATTTTCACACATGGAAAGGCTTAGGCCCAAGACATAAAAGTCTTGGATCGAGTTTAAAAAATTGGGCAGATTTTGTACAGTGGTACATCGCATGAAGAATACGCACAGACACTGTTTCTAAGCTCACTTTGAAAATTGAAATTGTGATTTGTTTGCTCTAAATTTGGGGCTAGACCCTTTTCCCACTAAATTTGACCCCCTAAACAAGAATATAAAGTTAGATTTTCAATATCACACACAAATTTTAGATACATGGAAATTTAAATTTTAGGCACTTACAAGGCATAATTTCAGGCATTTTTTGGAGTCGTTACACTAGGCCTAAGATGGGACGGGGGCCAAGACATGTCCCAAGCTCACCCTCAAAGTAAATAATATAAACAAAATATCATAGGTAGAGGAATGGTGTCTTGTCCTTGGAAGATAAGACTCACCATAACAAAGGTCTCAATTCTGATCTTGCGTCAAATGATGGATGAAAGTAATCTCTAGTCCCTACATGGTGAGATCATGTAGGTAAAAGTATGTGTTAGTTTATTTGAATGTACTAAGTATCGGAGATGCAATGCATATAACTTACCAAACCTGCACTTCAATGTTAGATGACAAAGGCACGTATTATAGAAAAGATCATATATCAAGAGAATAGTGTACAATATGCCATGAAACCAATGATGCATGAAATGCAATGCTCATATATAATAAGATATAACCTTAACCAATATGAGTAAGACCAAGCGAGGTATTACTTGGAATCTAGATGAAAACCCCTTACTGATTAAGAGGTGGTCTACTTGCCAAAGGCAAACCATACTTTACCTTACGACACTCTCATTTCATATGAAGCAACCTTCCTTACGGGGTCTCCCATTTTGGATAGGATTTCCACATAATCATATCATATTATAATTAATCTTACGAGCACTCCTATTTCGTCTAAAGCAACCTTCCTTATGAGCACTCCCATTTCGTATAGGATTCTCATAACATATGTTAGGCATATAGTTCGAGGAAAGGGAGGGAACTCTCAATCCATTGGTGGTAAGTCATCATCCCACAAGAATACTTATACGTATACATATATATGTTTTCAAAAGAGATGCAAGTCTTACCATATCCTTTCAATGCATTCTTGGGCTTAAAAGCCAAACTCCTTTCATAATAATTCATATTTAGGCTCAAATGCCAAATCATAGCTCATAGTCATAATATTCATGCATAGGAATAGCTCATTTACATATACGGAATAGTGTAAGCAGCCAAAATGCTTAAAGAACCATAATCATAGACATTTATGTGATTACATTCTTGTCATAACCAATATCTTATCAAAATCCTATCATAAAACATAGGTGGGCTTAACCCACTTCATAATTTCCAAAATTTCTAATGTTCATGAAAACATATGTCATGAATGATATGGGGATAGTATGAGTAATTGAGGTTCAATCTAAAACCATCAATATAATATGAAATTGAAGTGAAACATAATTAAATCCACATTTAAAATCATAATATAAATCCCCCATGCATAAACAAGCCTTGAAAAGATCCACATTTAAAATCATAATATAAATCACCCATGCATAAACAAGCCTTGAAAAGATCCACATTTAAAATCATAATATAAATCACCCATGCATAAACAAGCCTTGAAAAGATCCACATTTAAAATCATAATATAAATCACCCATGTATAAACAAGCCTTGAAAAGGGACATGCATAGTCATAATTCTGTAAACTCGATGTAATTCATCCTATAATAATCATAAAAGACAATACCATAATGAAACGAGTAGGTTACATAAATAATGAAGTGTGTAGGAGATGAAACAATTCATCCTATAATAGTTTAAATCGACTTAAAATTAGTAAATAAATATAAACCATACACTATTTGAATTTAAGGAGTGACAATATTTAAAATCCCAATTTTAAGTAAGTTAAGAACTCATGAAATTACTTGAAAATATTTGGGTCTCCATGATTGGAAGGAACCAAGGATCAGAACCCACATACCTTGATAATTGAAGAGGTTTCAAGAGAAATTTGAAGAAGAATGAGCCTTCCTTGAATCCCAAGTTAAATCCCTACAAGAGTTCTGAATAGTGCCTTTGACAAAATTTCTAAGTGTAAGGATGAAATTTGAATGAGAGGAATAGGGTTTAGGTTATTTGGAGGTCATAAGATAGCATAGGAAGTCATAAAAGACCCTTAGGAAGAGCCACAATTACAAAAAGACCATTAATGAAGGAAAAATAACATTCTTTGCCTAGGATCCATGAGGAGTACTTATGGTCTGTACAATGCTTTACGAACTGTGAATTCCACTCGTGTAGCCACACTTAGTCAATTGTCAGAGAACTCTGCACAGATGAGCTTTACAAAAATTGGCATAACCTCTTCATATGAACTCTAATTGAGGTAAAACTAAGTACGTTAAAAAGATAATTAAATGAGCTTCAATTTGATAGGTCATGGGCCATCCAATACATTTTGTGCTAAGTTATTTGCCCCTTTAAAGTTGACCCTTCAATCGGTACTTATGACAAACTTAGCTAATGCAATTCCTTTGAACTTGGCTTGATGTAGGAGAACGATTATGGCCTTAAAAAATATAAATAAGCTTGAATTGAAGGCTTGAAAGTGAAATCATCTTGTGCTTGAAGATCCCATACTTAGAAATTTTTTGACAAAAGCATCTCTTACACGAAAGGGCCACATAGGTCATGTTGTGTCACACGGTCCTTGACACTGCCCGTGGCACCTCCGTGAGACAAAATAAAATCTCTCATGCCAAGAGTGAAGTAATACTTATAAAAATTTCTACCTCAGAGTAGTGAAGAAATACTTAGAAAAATTTCCACCTCAGAGGCTATACGGTTGGCCAAACGGCCCGTATGCCTTCTCACAGTCTGTGCGAAGTGGCCGAGTCCCACTACTTAGCTCCAAACATTGGTGTTCCAAGCTCAAGCCATCATATATCCCTCCACAAAGTCCATGAAGTTTCACATGGCCCATGTGGGGTCCAAATATGATGTGTCTTAGCCTGAAACTCCACTCTAAGCCCGCACATACAAAAACTGAGCCCAAGTATCACACCACTGAAGGCCACAACGTGTGACCTCACACGGACTATAGAGTTGTCACACCGAAAGTCCATTAAGGCGGACTGGCACCCGATGCCGACAAGGCTCGGGAGAACCAACCTGTAACCATGCGCTTTCTATGGACATTATAAGAGGTTTCCATAATCAATATGGTTTCAAGAACGTAGACAATAATAACTAGCCAAAAGGAAATGCATATGACTAGGCCGTTAGAGCCACGATGTCTAACGTACAAGACATGATCATATTTTAATTTACATAGTCTACAAAGCCTCTAGATAAGGAACAATATCTGATAAGGGTCGGGACAGGACCCGCCTCATGACTAACTAAATAATACAAAAATATAAAATCTAGACACATAAAGCCCCGAAGCAACTAGGAGCTTAGTAACAACAGCTGAATATCCTGTACTCCTACTAGGGAGAGCTACTAGTACCTATACCTGCAGTATGAAATGCAGGTCCCCCGTAAGGGATGTCAGTACGAGATAATATGCTAAATATGTAAGGCAGAAAGCAGTGTATATAAAAGAACCCATGTGATGTCATACAATGGTGTAAGATAAGAGACCACCTTTAGTCATATTGTAGAATCATGTACTTTATGTCTTTTTTATTATTTTACCTTTCTTTACTATATAATCTGTGCACAAAATGTAATACAAATGGCCACCTTATCAATGGTAAATCAATATAGGAATAAACCTATGCTAGGCTTTCCTTTCACCCCTGGGATACCCTAAGTAATATGGGATCGACCCATGCTAGGTGATTCTTCTACCCCTGGGATACCACCTATCAATAAGTAACATACTTTATCTTTTATTTACCTTTAAGATGATTTTTTTGGTGCTCATAATATTTGAATTGTAGAACCATAGATATAGCATAAGACATATAAATAATCATAAAAGACAATACCATAATGAAACGAGTAGGTTACATAAATAATGAAGTGTGTAGGAGATGAAACAACACATGAACTTTGTTTAGCAGAAAGAACTCGTGTATCGTAGTATTCAAGTACGTATGCAGATTTGCAAATGACTATGTATGGGAGAATATGAACACGTGAAACAGTGGAGACACAGTTATTTAGCTGTGTCACAGTTGGTAAGTGCCTTTATGTGCCAAGGAAGAATCTACATTTCTTGCCAAGTAATACGAAATCAAGTAGCCTTACATACCTCATTGTATGACCTCTTTATTACCTCGAAGTAACCTCATTTCCCCCCAAATACTTATCTACAATAGAGTAGGTGATAAAACTAGTATTAGCAGCTAATAAAAACATCTTGGCAGCCCAATTTCATTAAAAACAAATAACGCACGGTCAGCAAACGTATAATTATCAACCCGAATGTATTCTTTTAACCTTTAAAACTCTAATCGTATTTTCTAATACACATTCTCATATGCATATCATGTGTAGCTTATTTTAATGCCATAACAGTCTCATAATATCCCACAAAACACAACATATAACAATTGTATACAACGTATAAGTAGGCAGCATAAGATTATGTCCCTTCCCTACATTTTGACATCAACAATTCCAAACCTGTACCAACTTCAGCCAAACTGTTCCCACAATATTTACACATAAAAGCAGTCCTAAGACAGTAAAAAAATAGTTCCCAAAATAGGTGGAGGATGTGAGACAATAGTCCACAATCAATCAACCCATAATTTCTACTAGCAACACAATTTAGGTATCACACTAAAACTTGATTGTTTACATAGAACAAAATAGTGCAGCGCCCTTTCTACATCATTAGAAACTAAAAATCATTAAGAATATCAACTAACCTTCATAATTAAGCCAACCAAGAAGAGAAAAGCTATCAAATAAACAAGAAAAGAGTACAACAATCTTTCGAACACATGCTGTCCAAAATTTCAGCACAAGTGTAACCAACCTTGTCTCTTATTTTTTATTAAAAAAAACATACTAAACATATAGGTATCATCCAAGAACCCTAAAAGTCTTTTATGGCTGCTTTGTAAGGTTAAGAAAGAGTAGAGAGAAAAATTAGGAAAGCTGATTTTGTTTTGTCTATGTTAAATAAGTTAAAGTGGCTGGTTTGTAAACCCTTTTAAAGGGACATTCTTGGCTGACTTTCTTTTGTGTTTTTGGCCACATCTTAACAAGATAGTGGTGCAGTAGCTTGACCCTCTCACTTGGACCTAAATGGGTCTCAATTTGGTTGGCCTTGGCTTCCCACTTTTCTCCTCTCCCTTCACATAATTAGGGCCCAAATCTTCAAGTGAATTGTGATGTACTTGGGCTCTTTTATTATTCTTCTTAGGCTGTAAATATTGTCCATTTTTTTATGCTAAAACACGGCCTAAATTTGCACCCTTAACATGGACTTTATTCACTATCGGACTTGGACAGATTCGACGTTAGGTCTCGTCTCCTAAGCAAGTAAGTGACTCACCTACTATCATCCTAATTCCTACAAGCACCTCACTTCTTTCACTTCATTTAAAACTATGATCTCCTCAATTTAACTTAAAACTTATATACAGTCGGCCCTCTTAAGCGTTAGACGTACATATCACCCTCTAATTTGAAATTCAAGCACTTTTTAAAATGGGCACTAATTTGACCAAGCCATTACTATTCCATGTGCATAGGACTAGTATATGTAAAATGTGGGGTGTTACATCCTCCCCCCTTTAGGACATTCATCCGCGAATGTTAGCATAATTGGATTACTTAACTATGTTCAAACCTTTAATTAAACAAACTTTTGGCAACACAATAAGTACTCAAACACACCTACCTATTAATACCCTAACACTGCATGTTGGATGCCCTCTCTAGCTTCAAATAAGTAAGGGTATTTAAATCTCATTGCTTCTTCAGCCTGCCAGGTTATATCTTTTGCTTGTTGGTTCCTCCAATGTACTTTTACTAAAGCTATTTCTTTATTTCTTAGCTTCTTAACTTGATGATCTAAAATAGCAATAGGTACCTCTTCATAGGTGTGGTCTTTTGTAACCTGCACATCTTCAATATGAGTGATACGGGATGGGTCACCTATGTATTTTCGAAGCATTGAGACCTGAAAAATTGGATGAAAAATTGGAAGCTCTTAGGGTAGCTTTAATTCATATGTAACCTGCCCAAATCTTTTAATAATGTTATATGGGCCTATGTAACGCAGTCTTAGTTTTCCCTTCTTATCAAATCTCATAACCCCTTTCATTGAAAACACCTTTAAAAATACCCAATTCCCTACTGAGACTTTCAGTCCTTTCCTCCTAACATTGACATATGATTTGTGAGAACCTTGGACTGTTTCTAGCCACTATTGTATTGCCCTAACATTTTCTATGGCTTGTTGTACTAGATCGAGCCCTAGCAAGATGGTTTCATTAACTTCAAAACTATCCAATTGGTAACCTATATTTCCTTCCATACAAAGCTTCATAAAGTGCTATTTTGATACTTGAATGGTAGGTATTATTATAGAAAAATTCAATAAGTGGTAAATGGTCCACCCAACTACCCTTGAAGTCCAATGCACAAGCCTATAACATATCTTCAATTTTTTGAATGGTGTATTCTGCTTGACCATCTGTTTAAGGGTGGAAAGCTGTACTCAAAGTCACTTGTGTTCCTAAACTCCTTTGGAAGGACTTCAAAAATTTTGTAGTGAATTGAGCTCCCCAATCAGATATAATGGCGATTCAGACCCCATATAGCTAAACTATCTCTTCGTGGTATAACTTTACATACTCTTTAGCTGTATAATCACTCTTAACCAGTAAGAAGTGTGATGACTTTGTGAGTCTATCAACTATTATCCATAAGGAGTCAAAGCTTTGAAATGAGCGAGGCAACCCAGTAACAAATTTTATATTAATCATATCCCATTTCCATGTTGGATGCTCTATACATTGCATATAACATCCTTTCTTTAGGTGCTCTACTTTGACTTGCTGGTAATTTGGACATTGTGCAAAAAATTTTGCAAGGTCCTTTTTCATGCCTCCCCACCAAAATATTCCCTTCATGTCAAATACATCTTAGTTGATCCCGAATGGATTTAATATCTTGAAGATGGGCTTTCTTCAATTATCCTCCTTCTTAGCCCATTAATATCAGGCATACATAATCTATTTTGGCAACAAAGTACTTTATTATGTGTAAGTTCAAAGCCCTTCATTATACCCTAACCCAACTTTTCCTTAACTCATTGTAGAATAGGATCCTCGAACTATTTTTCCTTCACCTCCATTACCAATGAAGACTCCATAGCGCTATGCACAACAACCCCTACCATTGGAGTTTCAAGAAGGAGAACTCCTAAACTAGCTCATTGACATAGATCCTTAGCCATTCCTTTATTTCCCATGATCTGGTCACTAATATCCATGATTGCCTTATGACTCAGAGCATCGACTACTATATTTGCTCTCCCCGGATGGTATAATATATCAACTTCATAATCCTTTATTAGCTCTGGCCATCTTTCTTGTCATAAATTTAGGTCTTTCTACTTAAAATGTACTATAGATTTTTATGATCAGTATATATTTTAATGTGAACCCCATATAAATAGTGGCACCATATTTTCAGAGCAACCACAACCGATGCTAAGTGAAGGTTATGTGTTGGGTAGTTTTTCTCATGCGATCATAGTTGCCTCGAAGCATAAGTAATTACCCTACTATGTTGTGTCAGTACACACCATAAGACAACTTTTGAAGCATCATAATAAACTGCATACCTCTCGGTGCCTTTTGGAAATACTAGCACAGGTGCAAAAGTTAGCTTATTTTTCAGCTCTTGGAAGTTCCTTTCACATTCATCATTCCATTAGAACTTGGTTGCCTTACATGTCAACTTTTTTAGAGGTGTAGAAATAAAAAAAACCTTCAATAAACCTTTTGTAATAACCTGCCAACCCTAGGAAGCTCCAAACTTCCATGGGTATTGTTGACCTTGGCCAATCATTCACAGCATCTATCTTTTGTGAATCAACCTTTATTCCCTCAACGAATAGATATGACCCAAGAATACCACTAATTTTAACCAAAATTCACATTTAAAAAACATGGCATACAACTATCGATAACGAAGAGCTTGTAATACCTATCGTAAGTGATTTGCATGGTCCTCTTCTGCTCTTGAATATACCAAAATATCATATATAAATACAATCACAAACATATCCAAGAATGGCTTGAATATCCTATTAATTAGATCTCTAAAAACTGCTGGTGCATTCATTAGCCCAAATGACATAACAAGAAATTTAAAGTGACCATAGCGTGTTCTAAAAGCTGTCTTAGGTATATCTTTCTCCTTCACCCTCACTTGGTGATAACCTAATCTCAAATCAATTTTTCAAAAGCATTTGGCACCCTATAACTGATAAAATAAATCATCAATCCTGGGGAGGGGATATTTGTTCTTAATTGTCACTCTATTCAATTATCGATAGTTGATACACATTCTCAAGGTTCTATCCTTTTTGCGTGCAAATAATACTGGTGCACCCCAAGGGCGCACACTAGGTCTTACAAAACCCTTCTCTAATAAGTCTTTTAACTTTTCCTTTAATTCACGTAATTCTACCAGGGCCATTCTATATGGAGGGATGGAAATGGGTTTAGCGCCTGGAAGTAAGTCAATACTAAAATCTACTACTTGTTCTGTAGGTAAACCTAGAAGATCTTCAGGAAACATATTACCAAATTCATTCACTACTGGAACTGATTGAAGAATTGGTGATTTTGCCTCCATATCCCTCACTCTAACTAGATGACATATATATCCCTTTGATATCATTTTTTTGCCTTAAACTAAGAAATAAACTTACCTTTGGTGCCCCAATATTGCTTTCCCATTCAAGAATTGCTTCATTTGGAAAGTGGAATTACACTATTTTAGTTTGACAATCCATGGTAGCATAGCAAGAAGCTAACAAATCTATACCCATTATAATATCAAATTCTACCTTTCTAGCTCAATAAGGTCAGCCAATATGTCATGGTCATAAATAGTTACTACACAGTCATAATAAACCCTTCTTGCTATAAGAGTTTGGTTTGTAAAATAATTTGGGTGTTGTCTTACGCTTCCCAGCAACTAGTGGAGTGATGTATCATAATGTAGAACCAGGGCAATTACACTAGGAGCATACCTGACCAGGGAATTAAATTGAAGGCTATACTCCCTTATGCTCATATTCCCTTGGTGGAGATTCAAGAACTAATATGCCAGGGCCTCTCAGATCTCTAATGGTAGGTAATGGTAAAGAAATGCCTTTTTAAACTCCCTCCAGGTAATTGAAGGTGCATCTATATCCTTAGATTGCTTCCAAGCTTCATACCATAATATACCCATACCCTTCAAACTATATATTGCTAGCTCCGCAGTTTCTATAACACTCACATGCATAACATCCAAAGTGCATTGAATCTAGTCAACGAAGTCTTGTGGATCTTCATTAGGATCTGATCCGACAAAGGATGGAGGGTACAAATTAAGGAAGTCATGTATCCTCATGCTAGCTACCCTATTTATACCATGTGTATCTATAACTGGGCCTTCTTATATTTGACCTTAGCCAGCAACTATACGAGTCAATAGTTGGATTGCATTTCTCAAATCCTGCACGGTTGCATCAGTAGGTAGTTCTGGGGGAATTTTAGTATTTCCTAGTTCATCAGGAGCTGGAGGGGATAGAGATGTCTATGATAGAGAATCATCTTGAGCCTCATTTCGTTGTCTCACCCGACTAGGTATACCAACTACCACTTCTACTTCCTTGCATTTGCCTTTTGTTATTCTTGATTTCTGGCATACTTGTTGTATAAAATAATTTAGAGGTTAGACACAATTCACTTACTATACCTAGCTCTATGGCATGATCAAAAGAATGAAAAGAAAGTGATAACTCCTAAATTCCACTAAAACGACCCCAAAAAGTGCTCGAAAATATGCCTTGAAATGCCGGAATTTTAAACTCTATATATCTCAAATTCGTGTGTGATATCAAAAATCCAACTTCATATTCATATTTAGGGGGACAAAATTAGGAGGGGAAGGGTCTAACCCCAATTTAAAAGCAAACAATTAGCAATTTCAATTTTCATAATTTTCTAATCCAAAATTGATCTATGACAGCACTGCGATGTGTAGTTGTTGTGGAAATATGTTAATATGACCTCCGTGATAGGTATGCATCGCGAAGCAAACGCGGACCTTTGTATTGTTTTACCAGTGATTTCTATCTCAGTCAAAGGCTTTTAGGTCTTGGGCCTAAGTGTTCCCAACTGCGTTTTTACCTATACTTAGCCTTCTTTCACCCTCATATCATCGAAAATATTTTCCAATACTTACTCAAGCACTTAGCCATATTTTCACTCTAAAATTCAAGTCTCAAAACTCTCAGCCAAAACTAAGGATTTCCTTCAAGTTTCAAGCCTCAATTTTCAATCTTCATCAAGAGCTTCTTCAAGGCTAAGATATGTTGGTTTTAGCCATTTGGTCCTTTCACCCATGGTGCCCTAATCTCCTTTTTATTCACTTTGAATGATTTGAAGTTGATTTTACAAATGGGTTTACTATTATGACCATGTCTATGAACTATGTTAAAGCTATGTAAAGTTGTGAATATTTTGCTATGTTTTGAGTTATAAATCTTGGATCTAATGTAAGATTTGATGAGGGATTTTGATGTATATTGCTTGAGGGTATTCCAAGTTGTTGATTGAGAGTTTTACATGGGATTTTCTTGCATGATTTCATCTCTAAATTGCATGATTTTATAATACCATTTCACACCCTATAAGTGTTTGTTAAAATGTCCGGTTATAGCTTCTTAAGGAATTAAAGGTCCAAAATAGGAGATATGATATAATTGATATTATGATTATGAAATGTGCTTATGTATATGATAAATACTATATAAAGTATTGCATTAGACCATGCCCAATTCGGGGGGTGTAGGACTCGGATAACCGAGTTAGGGGTTTGTATTCATCAACCGAGTGAAGGGTTAGTACTTCACCACCGAGTGATGGGGCGGCATCATCACTAACTAAGTTAGGGGTTTGTACTCATAAAATGAGTGAAGGGTTAGTACTTCACCACCTTGTTTATGGGGCGGCATCATCACCAATCGCGTGAAGGGTTAGTACTTCACCACCTAAGTGATAGGGCAACATAATCACTAACCTACCAAGGGGTTTGTACTTTGAAAATCTAGCTTTGTCTATTATACACATATGATATCTTATATGAGCATGAGTTTTTAAGCATGTTTTACTTTAGCATTGAGCATACATGACATATCGTTATATGTAGTCTATTGCCTATTGCTATGCATTTAGATTGTGATGCCTATCTCTTGTTGCATTACATCCAATACTTAGTACATTCAAATGTACTAACGCATACTCTTGCCTACATGATATCACCATGTAGGGGCTGGTGCTCAAGTTGATCATCCTCCTCCTCCACATGGCTAGCTCAATACTACTCAAGCTTGTGGTGATTCCTCCACTTTGGGGACCTTAGTCTATGTTGCTCTTATTATGTATTAAGACATTCTTCTTTATTATCTATTTTGACTATGAGGATGAGTCGTTGCTTTGTCTTGGCCCTCTCTCTTATCTATATATTAGAGGTGTTTATTGGATATGCTATGTATCTATGCTAAAAGCCTTGACTCTATTGTTATTTATGTCTATGATATGAAAGTACTTTCCCTTAGCCTAGATTGCCCCACTTTATTTTCACTTGATGGTTGCTTTTATTGCTTCCATGACCACGGATTTGTAATGATGTTCTAAGAGGCTTGCTTGGGGTCCTTTTGGGTTCCCCTTGTGCCATGTCACGTCTAGGCCCTAGGCTTAGGTCGTGACAAACTTGGTCTCAGAGCACTAGGTTAATAGATCCTCAGAGTCCAACGCACTGTCTTGATTAGTGTCCTATTAATAGTTGTGAAGTGAGCCGTAACTATGAATAGAAGGCTATGAGACTATTTAGGAAATGATTCCCTTCTTCATGTTCTAAGTCATGCTATAGAGTTGTGGTAAGCTTTTCTTCCCTAATGATTGTTCTTTGCTATGATAGATCATGGCAAACACTAGAGGAAGACGATCCCAAACTCTCATGGCTAGAGGAAGATGAGCCCAAACTCTCATTGAGCAACTTACTATTAGGGAGCTCTAGGATGCACTTATTATGCTCGCCGAAGTGGTGGCCAACCAAGTCAATCAAGGGGACCAAGCCTCTCATGCTACTACCTCGAAGGCTAGGGTAAGGGACTTCATGAAGATGAATGATCCAATTTTCTATGGATCAAAGGTAGATGAAGATCCACAAGAGTTTATTGATGAGGTCTACAAAATCTTGAATATCATGGGTGTTTGACCAAATGAAAAGGCGGAGTTGGTGGCATACCAACTTAAAGAGGTAGCCCAAATATTGTATGATCAATGGAAAAGTAAGAAGAGAATTGATAATGTGGTGCTTTGGGAAGAGTTCAAATTAACTTTCCTTAATTGGTTTTTCCCTCTTGAGCTTATGGAAACAATGTTGGTAGAGTTTATGAACTTGAAACAAGGTGTTATAAGTGTGAGAGATTATGCCTTTAAGTTTAATCAACTTTCAAAGTATGTTCCTCATTTGGTGGCTAATCCTAGATCTAGGATGAATAAATTTATGATAGAGGTCTCCGACTTGGTGAGTGAAAAATGCCAATTCACCATGCTAATTAGTGACATGGACTTATCTCAGTTGATGTCCTATGTCGAGAAAATGGAGGAGAAGAATTTGAGGAACAGAAGGGGACATGAGGCTAAGAGGGCCCGGTTTAAGGGTAAATTCCAAAAGGGTACTAGGTTTCATTAAGGCCAAGGGCCTTTTCATGCTACTAATAAGGGGTTTGCCAATGACTTCCCTAGGCCTCAAGGTGTTAATGGTGTGGCTCCTATGGATGTGTGCCCTAGATATGGGAAAAGTCATAATGGGTCATGTTTGCAAGGTTCTAATATATGCTTTGGGTGTGGGAGCTTGGTCACAAGAAGATATATTGTCCAAGAAACCGTGAAAAGGTCTGGGGTGCAAATGTGGTTCCATTGGGTAGAGGTGGTCCTCAAGGTGGTGCCCTAAGGCACAACCGGTTTTATGCACTATATGAGAGGTAAGGGGTTGGTGAGGTCACTGATGTTGTTACCGGTGTGTTGAAAATCTTTGACCTTGATGTATATGCTTTGATTAATCTGGGTGCCACACTTTCCTTTCTTACCCCTTTTGTTGCTATGAAGTTCCATGTTAACCCCGAGTTGTTGCATGAGTCATATGAAGTATCTACTCCTATTGGTGCCTCTATTGTTGCTAGGAAAGTTTATAGAAGTTGTCCTA
>DF360277.1:64336-75380 GCA_000787875.1 Solanum virginianum | reverse complement strand
GTATATGATATGATATCTATATGTTGTCTGGATTAGCTGGCTGTGTTTTCTTGCAGGTGAGGTTAGTCAGTAAAACAGAGAAAACTCTGCCGAATTTTTGATAGAATTCCGCCTGTTGCTATCCTCAAGGGTTAAAAAGAAAAAGAGTATAGAGTGTCCCTATCGGGAACTGGTCAGGGCCCTAGGTGGGTCCTGACAGTTTATTCATCCCGTACCTATGGTTGTACATATCTAAGTTTGTGAATTTACCCTTGCAGTATAAGTATCATCACGCTAGTTATGTTCATGTAATCTTTTTTAGATTCCTATAATTCCTACTAGGTACCTCGTGTTTTGGATACTGATATTGTACTTCCACATCTTTTTATGATGCAACTCTCAGTTCGAGCCACCTTTAGAGAGTGTCAGATCCCTCATCGTTGTGTGAGACTCACATCATGATGAGCTTCTAGAGTGATAGACTTAATATTTTTCATTGTTTTGCACCGACTGTATATTTTGTATTTTGATAGTCAGTCTCTTGTATTTATATGTATGTAGACTTTCAATACTTAGCAACTATTGTATAGGTGATACTAAGTCTGGAGATTTGTTTGTGTTTGTTTGTTATTCAGTTAATTTTGGTCCATTTAGTATAATTTGTATTATACTTTCATATCTATACTACAAACTAATCACATTTATTATTTTTGTTCCTATTTCATTTTACTTCTATGTATTTTTACTAGTTTAAATTATTGTCTTTTGTAAAGTTCGAGTTTTTGTCTTGGCTTGCCTACAAAGGTTATAGTAGGAGCCATCACGGCTCGAGTTGGGTTACCAAAGTTGTACCAAAGGTTTAGGTTCATTGATCTAACAAATATAGGAGCAGGTGCTTAATAGAATCCCACAAAACATTATGATGACATTTGTATCCAATCTTTGGAAGGCTATTAGTATTTCATTGGAATACTTCATTAATCTTGTTTCCTATCATCTGTTGATAATAGTGGGAACATCTAAACTTCATTTGTTTAATTCTTTCTTAAATAGATAGGACAATGTCTTTTGAGGGTATGTATAAGTCTTCTACACTCATAGGTAGATCCCTAGCTAGGTGCAGAGGTTGTGGTAAACCTAGAGGTCAAGGTAGAACACAAGCAACATCACTAATTTACAACAAGGATAGGACAGCACCTCCAGAGCCATATATTGAGGTTGAGCATAATCACTATCATCCAATTTAGATTGACAAGTTAATATGCTGCTAGCCTAGTAAGGAACCAAGTCCCTCTAAACACTATAAGCAAAAACTGGAAGATAGTAAACAACAGAAACAAATGCACAAGGATTTTACGTGGAGAAATTCCTTGCTCAAGAGAGGAGCAACCACAACCTCTCTTCAATAAGATTTTCCAAAACCAAATCCACTAATGAACAAATTAAGGAAATACAACACATATGGCTATTTCTATACTTTCCTACCAAAACAACTTGTCCTACTTCAGCCTATACTCTCAACCCCTTATGAAGTTAGACGTTAAGCACATCCATACCTTGTGACTTACACACTGTCTATAAAGTTTACAATAAACAACACGGATCACCTACGTTTATAGTTTAGGTGTGATCTTACACTTAATAACACAACAACTAACAAACTTGAGAACTATACAAGCCTTCTATCAGGCCCCTCGTCTGTAGCAACTGTATCTGCTTGCACAAGGAGCCAAGAGAGAACTTTTCAGCACCAAATATTCAATGTAAATTATGCTTCAAAACTTAAGTTTCTTCCTTGGACAAACTCCTTTTATACTGTGTCAGTACAGTGCATAGACCACTAGTCTTTCAGTACACTTCTGATAGATATTTCACCAACCACAACCGCTTTACCAACTGTATCCATTCCACTTCAGCAAATTAGTCCAATTGTCTACCTGGTCCTTGACTTAGATTGTTAATTATCAAAACATTTAAAGGCTATATACTTAACAATTTTCCCCTTTTTGATGATGACAAACTATGCCTAGTCTACCTGTTCCCCCTGAACATATGTTTCCTGAACCTAATGTCCCCCCTGAACATAACCTATTCCCCCTAAATATGATCTTTCCCCTTTTGGCATCATTAAAAGCAAAATAGTAAACTAAAAGAAGAACCACAATTAAGAAATACCAGGTACATGAGAATGCAAACTAAAAGAAGAACCACAATTAAGAAATACCAGGTAATGAGAATGCATAATATGATGAAAAGCATAAAAACTAATGAACAAGAACCAAACAAGAAAATCACAAAAAGGGCCATTTCCATTTAGATTAGTATTCCAGTCATAACCATCCAATATATAAACATGACATGCCTGGGACTGGGCCATACACCACAAGAACAAAATCTGATATAATGAAGACTAGAGATAATGACACCAGGGGGATATACAAAGTAGGGTAACCTAGGAACTAGAGGACTTAGGGTCAAATGATTGGATCAGTATGACAATCTAGCATTATAGTCCCTATGTGCCTCTAAAAGCTGCTGAGTAAGAGATTTAATCTCCTTGGCTTACCTTTCATTCTCCTTTTCAACTTGAGCACATCCATGGAAATAGATCCCTCACAAGAGCCTTGAGCCAGTTTAGCATTCAGTAACACAAGATCAACATTCGTTTTGGCTAAGGCAGCAGTCAGTTCCATGACTTGTCCCTTCAAGGCCTCCTTCTGATCTACCAAATCAGACATGGGGGACTTGTTCATCCTAGCATTCATTTCCCCACAATCACATTTAATTAGAGTGTTATGAGAGAAGGACTGCTTAATGGTTCATGTGATACCCTTGCTAAGCTTCACAACATAGTACTTAAACATATAGTTGAGTAAGTATCCAAAGGCCAGACCATTTTTGCCTTCAATTATGTTGAGCATTTTAGTCATATGCTCCGTCATTAGTGCCGACAGATTAATTTCCACCATAGTGCTCAACATCTCCATTAGATACAGGTCTGCCATGGTGGCTATGGTTGTTTTCTCTATTCTCGGAAGTAGGACTTTATTGACAAGCTCAAAGTACAGCTGGAATTGTCCCTTGAGAAGTTTCTTGGAGTCTGCTGAGGGATTCAGGTTTTTTAGTTTCCCAGTTTCCTCCAAGAAATTCTTTGTGGGAGATTTATCAACAACAATCCTGATCCCCTCCTTCTTCACCTTCAAAATCTTACTCAAACTATCCTCATCTACCCTGAAAGAAATGTCCCTAAAATTGGAAACAAACCCTCCATCTTCCACATATTGAGTCTAACAGTCAAGTGCCTCCATAGATTCATCTTCCGTCGACCTATATGCATCCACCTTTGGAGTATACTCAGCCACCCCCTCAAGTACCTATGATGATGGCTACGTTAGGGTATGCTACCCCTATAAGGTCAGTGACCATCATCTATTATCTCGTATACAATTACTCACACCCCTATAGACTCACATGTTGAATCAGTATCTACTTCACAACTTGGTATGTCAAGCCTTTGCCTTCAAGGCAAAAGTTCTGAGCCCGATACTCCTACCACAGACCAGCCAGCAACAAATTATGAAGTTCCTACACAAATTGATGTGAGAGATATGCGTAGCAGACTTTTTATTGAGTCTAATGGCTATACATCAGAGATTTACTTTTTTTATAAAGTATCTTTAGTTTATAATCATCTCATAATTATCTTATTTTTAACGATAAGTGTTTTTATTTTGTATTATAGTTTTAATCCAGATGATGCTGTGAGGACCATTTTTGAGGTTATAAAAATCTCTATAGAGATGCATATCCTACTTGGGCCAAGATGCTAGCCAATCTCAAGAGATAAATTTTCTTGGAGTTTAGGTATATTAAAATTTATTTCTTTAACACTACTTAAATACTTATCTTCAACAATAGTTATTAACAAATCCTATCTTGTCATTGCAAAAAAAGTGTGCTTGGCAACTAGAATATGATACCCAAATTTGTGCAAATTTTCATAATAAAGCAAGACATTCACTCTTTATTTTATTTAAGAAAGCTCGTAAAAAGAATAAAAAGCGTTGATGGATTCTATCCGAGGATTGAGAAAAACTACTTAACAATCGGGGGAGCAATCCAAGGTTCAAACAAATGAGTGCAATTGGTACGAAAGCTAGAGCATCTACTAAGGGTGGCCCTCTACACACAAACGGGGCTCAAAGTCAAGGAATTGTAAGAAGATAATTGGTATGTGCCATTTTTCTTAAGTCATTTATATTGTTGGTATTAATATTTAATTATTCTAGAATATAAAAATTTCATTTGTAGGAAAAGGAGCTGGGGAGGCCGGTAACTCAGGTTGAGGCATTCAAGGAAATACACAAAATGAATAAGAAAAATCCTGAAGACCCAGATATTTGGGTTGAGCCACAAGCTCAACAAACCTATGTAAGCTTCTATTGTTAAGTAATAGTTTACTTTATTTGCTAAAGTTATATTCTAATATGATATTTTTACTCTTTAATTCAGGATAGATATCTTGAAGGTATAGAGGATTTTTTTAAGACTCAGCCATAAGATATCCAAGGGATGCGACTTAGCCAAGAACAAACTGAGAGAATTCGGCTAGACACAGTTGGTGGTCCTAGTAGATATGGGTATGCTTATGGTATGCCACGATGGACCTTTCGTGAATATCATTTTGAGCTAGAAGGCCTAGGTGGTTCTCTTGATGATGAATCAAGGAAGACTAATTTGGCTATGGAAAAAAAGATTGCTGAGTTATGTAGCCAAGTGGAAGCTTCGTGGGTTAGGGAAAGGCGAAGGGACATAGAGTATGCGGGTATAAAGGCCCAATTAGATGCATTACATGCTTAAGGAGGGATTCCCCCTTGTCCTAGTGATGTCGCTTGCCCTCTTTTACCATATTAGCCTCAATCTACTCAACCTCCAGTATATGGTCAACAAAGAAATTTGATAGATGAGTCTAGTAGTGAAGAAGATGACGAAGATCATTCAGCAAACACACCACAACTTTATTAGTGATGTTTAAACTTGTACTAGTCTAAGTTTCTACCTTCATAGTTATTTCACAAGACTTGTTATATGATTTCTGAATATATGATAACTTTGAAATCCTATTATGTGATTTATGACTCTTAGGTTTTTTTGGTTCAATTGTGAATAACTTTTAAGTTGATTTTCATCTTGAGTTGATAAGAGAATATTTAGTAAAATGTATTTTGTTGTATTGTTGGTAACTCTTTGACTTTAATTTGGCTATGTAAAATATATATTGAATTAAATAACTGGTGGAAAGTTGCAAAAACAGCAATAAGCTGCCTTTTTTTTTTTTAAAAAAAATGACCTCATGAGGTCACTTTGCTACATTTTATTTTCCAGCAAAGAGACCTCATGAGGTCACTTTTTCGTCTGTATATTATAAAAGAGAGACCTCATGAGGTCACTCTTTTGTCTGTATATTGTTTAAAAAGAGACCTCATGAGGTCACTCTTTTGTCTGTATATTGTTTAAAAAGAGACCTCATGAGGTCACTCTTTTTTTTATATATTGTTAAAAAGTACCTCAAAGGGTCTCTATTTTGTATGAATTTAAATAAATTTAATAAAGTATAGAGACCTCATGAAGTTTCTTTCTGTAAATATAAAATTAAAATAAATTATAAGATTATGACCTCATGAGGTCTCCTTTATAAAAATATAGAATAAAAATAAATAATAAAATAGCGACCACATAAGGTCTCTTTTTCTAAAAATTCAGAAAAATTAAGATTAAGGTGAAACTCCCTCATTACCCACTCAAGAAGGAATGGAATTGGTCATTCAAACAAGTGGCCCCAACTTTGAAATTCCATAGCATCCACTAACTCACACATGCCTTGGCTTCCCCAAGCCGTAGGCTCAAATAGCCTTCCACGTAAAACTTTCTTTTCTTCAAGTAAACCAATTCTTTGGTCCCTAGTTAGAAGTTTCTCAATTTTTCTTCTTTTTAGTTGTGAACCTGGTCCCCTAGTGGGAGAAGGGTCACCCCTCTTTCTTTAGAATCTTAGGGTCCTTAGTGGCTTTACGTCCCTAAGAAGATGAATTGGTTACCTCAGATAGTGTTCTGAGAGTAACCGAGTCCTCCTCAGACTCAATCCAACTCACTTCTTTTTTATCTTCCACACTGACAACCTGGTCCTTAGGTATGTCTTCCTGAATTACTATAGTGTTCCTCCATCTCTTCTTCAATACATGTTTTCTCTTTTTAGCCACCATTGCATCACTCATAAGCTTCTTTTCAGTGCCCTTGTTTTGTAACTTCTAGTAACTACCATAGTTTCTTTAGTTACCTTCTCCTTACCTTTTGCCTTTTCGACATGGTCCTTCTCAGGAACAAGAGCAAGAGAGGCATTAGGCTTCTTCATTCTCCATGTCGATGGTACACTATCATCCTAATCATCTGTATCCTCTTCTTTTTCACCAGTTATATTTATCGGCCTGATCTTAATCACTAGTGCTTGATTAAACATAAGTGTACTCGGTGCTAAGGTGAGATCAGGGGAAGCCGGTTCATCCTTGACATCTTGGTCTACCTTCTTTAGACTTAGAAAACTCCTTGCTACCCATTCTAGTCCCTCAACCAGTATTTAGATTCTGTCCCTTTGTCCTCTGTGAGATCTCTCTCAAAATGTTTCTCATAAAGGGAGGATGATGTAGGTCCAATAGAGAAGAGTTTCCCTATTCTTATGTAGTAGTATGAGAAGGTTCTATAGGATGTTTATCAAGTATGGCATTAGAGAGTCAATCTCCATGGGCGTAGAGGTAGCAGGAAGTTAGACAGTCAGTGAGGATGGTGAAAGGTTGTGGATCAGGGGATACAACTCTACAGTCTTTGAGGGGACATAAATAGAGGTCGAAGATGGTACATTGATGTTGGTTGAGGGAATAGAGTAGTGTTCAGTACCCAATAGTAAAGGGGAGTGTTTTTGGCTTCCAGACATGGTGAAGAAAGTATTTTATCATAGGGAAGAAAAGAAGACAAGAGAGAGAGTACAAGACTATGATGATCTTAGAAAAACGTTAGCCAAATGATGGATGAAAATCATTTTTAAAAGGGAGGGAAAAATGTGTTCGGTCCCTAGTTGGTTGCGACACTTTAGATATTAGTATGAAATAATTTTTGTTCAAAAAAGTAGAGCTAACTTGACAGGTCCTGTGCATTCACATTTATGATATAAGAGACTATGAATAGAATACCAACCTAGTAGTGAGTCAAGTCCTCGAGTGAAACTCATCCAATTCTATCATCAGGTTATATGAAAATGTCAATTTCTGCTAACCTACAAAGTACACTAAGGCATTTAACTTATTGTGAATAAATTCTTAAAGACCTGGTTAGACATTTTTAGCCAAGAATGTAGGAGAAAAAATCACAATCATTTAGACCCTTCATGTTTCTGATTAATCAATCCTAGCTTCAACATGTTTCTCTTAAACTGGTCCCTACAAAGAGGCTTAGAGAAAATATCTGCAATCTGGTCCTCTGTACTGCAAAACTTCATACATATATTCTGCCTCTCCATCTGATCCCTGAGAATGTGATGTCTAACATTAATGTAATTTGTTCGTTTATGATGAACTGTATTCTTAGCCATGTTCAAAGCACTTGTATTATCACACATGAGGGGAATTATGTCTGTCAGAACTCCAAAATCTTCCAGTTGCTGCTTGATTAATAGTAATTGTGAGTAACAAGTAGTAGTAGCTACATATTCAGCCTCTGCAGTGGATAGTTCCACTGAATCCTGCTTCTTGGTCCCCCAAGAGATTATTGAAGACCCAAGGAAATAAGCCATGCCAGAAGTGCTCTTTTTATCAGCTAGGTATCCTAAAAAATCAGCATCTGCATATCCTACAAGATCAAAACAATCACCAATAGGACAGTAAAGTCCTAAGCATTCAGTTACCTTGAGATATCTTAGAATCCTTTTAGCAACCTTCAAGTGCGATTCTTTTGGATGGGATTGGAATCTAGCACATATGCTATTACTAAAAACTATGTCAGGGCTGCTGGTAGTCAAGTATAGTAGTGACCTAATGATTCCTCTATACATAGTTGCATTTACTAAGTTACCAGCTTCATCAGCATCCAGTTTAGCACTTGTCCCCATTGGAGTGTCAATTGGCTTAGTATCCATCAACTGATACTTCTTAAGCAGGTCCATGATACATTTTCTTGATTGATAAAAGTACTACCAAGGGTTTGATTAATCTATAATCCAACAAAGATGCTAAGGTCACCCATCATGCTCATCTCAAACTGACTTCACATTAGGTTCCCAAATTCTTGACAAAGAGAATTTGTAGTAGCTCCAAAGATGATATCATCAATATACACTTGTACAATCAACAAATTCTTTCCCCTGGTCTTTAGAAATAAAGTGTTGTCGATTTTTCTTCTCTTATACCCATGACTGAGTAGAAATCTAGAAAACCTCTCATACTAGGCCCTTGGAGCCTGCTTTAACCCATACAGTGCCTTATCCAGTTTCATGACATGATCTTGAAATTCCACATTTTCAAAAACAGGTGGTTACTTCACATACACCTTCTTTAAGGTACCCATTTAAGAAGGCACTCTTTACATCCATCTGTAACAGTTTGAATTCCATGTAGGTGGCAAAGGCAATCAGAATTCTAATTTCTTCCATTCTACCTACTGAGCAAATGTCTCATCATGATTTATTCTTCTTTTTGATTGAAACCTTGTACCACCAATCAAGAATTATTTCTTGTGTTGATGCCATTTTCATCTAGTTTGTTCCTGCATACCCATCTGGTCCCTAAGACAGTTCTGTCTAAAAGCCTAGGAGAAAAATACCATACCTTGCTTCTCTCAAACTGAAGTAGTTCTTCCTACTTAGATTTTCCCAATCTGCATCCTTGAGAACTTCTTTGACATTTTTAGGTTCTATGGAAGACAGAAAGGCACCATATGACAATAGATTTCTAGTCCTTGATCTGGTCTGAATCCCAGAGTCCAAAAGGGAGACTAGATTGTTCATAGGATAAGATGATTGATATTTCCATCTGGAGGTCCTTGGTGCAAACTCACCTTGACTTCTTGAGGTATCAGGGTTGTCTTCTTATTCTAGTTCGATTAATCAGTTCTTCAAAAGATCTATCAGACTATGGAGTGAATGATTTGATCAATGAGCAGTGTTTGGTACATTATCATGATTAGTAAAATCTACCTCTAAGTTCCTTGTTGAAGCACTAGGTACTTCTAAAGATTCTCCATTTTCATCACCTTTATTTGTCCTATCCTCAGTTTTTACAGCATTATTAGTTAAAGGATCACTTATCAAACTGTCCTTTTGAATTTGGAGTAGCTCATCTAAGTATGAGTCTTCTCTATCACTGATACTCTTTATTTCCCAGAATCATCAAAGATGACATGGACATTTTCTTCAATACAAAGGATTCTTTTATTGAATACTCTATAAGCCTCACTATTTGTAAAGTAACCAACAAAAACACCATCATAACTTTTAGAGTCAAATTTTTAAACTTTCTTCTTGCCATTCTTAAGTACGAAGCATTTACAACCAAAGACCCTCAAGTGACTGGTGCTAGGTTTCCTTCCAAACAAGAGTTTATAAGGAGTCTTGTTCATGAGAGACCTTATCAAACACCTGTTTGTAACATAATATGTAGTATTGACAGCTTCAGCCCAGAAGTTCTTTGCCAGTTAAGAGTTAATCAACATAGTCCTTCGAATTTCCACTAGAGTTCTATTTTTCCTCTCCACAACTTTATTTTGTTGAGGAGCACTAGGAGTTGAAAAATTATGGAGAATTACATTCTCTGCACAAAAATCATATAATGTTGGAATGAGTACAAAGCAAGATTTGCAGTCCCCCAAAAATGGGTTTTCCAAAGAGAACAATGATCTAATGTTGGATTTTCAAATTCAGTACCATGATCAGACCTGATCCCAACAACTTTTCTTCCAAACTAATTCTGAACTTGTTTGATGAGGTTGATCAGTAACTCAACACTTTATCCTTTGATCTCAGGAACCTTACCCAAGTATATCTTGAGTAATCATCAACTACTATCATAATGTATCTTTTTCCACCCCTGCTTCTCAATAGGTCGAGTTGTACTTACTTCATTTTTGGGTTTAAATGAGCCTTTTGTCTACTTTCTTTTAGCACAGTTTAGCAGAGAAGGACTGACATTACCTAGTCTCCTAGGCCATAAGACACATGAATCATCTTGAGATTTTAGATATGTAAGATTATCCTTCTTTATTCTTCTAAGATCTGCCACTTACATATTCCTTCACCTCTTTGTTGTTAGCACCATTTCTTCAGTAGACAAGTTTGTAACTGTGCACTTATCTGATAGGAACTTAACCTCATTTTCTTTGTCATAGATTTTAGATACACTAAGAGGACTATACTTTATTCCTTTAATATAGTACATATCTTCAATAGCCTTCTCAAAACACTTGTCAATCTTTCCTATGCCCATTATGTATCCTTTCTGACCATCTTCAAAAGAAATACTACCTCCTTCAAATTCATTCAATGTGAGAAAGTTTTTAGTCCTTCCACTCATGTGCTTTGAGCATCCATTATCTATATACCAGCACTGACTCCTTCCTCCTGACTTTTCCTATAAGTGATCATATGTTAGTCTTAGAAACCCATTTTAATCTGAGCTCCTAATAATGAGATAGAGGCCTAATTATAAACTTCCAGGTCTAGGTAGTGAGTTAAGATGGATGTGTGGGCAAAGCAGGATCAACAAGGTCAGAAATGAGCTCTTTCTAGAGAAGTTAGAGGTGGCACCGGTGGCTGAGAAGATGAGAGAAGCGAGATTACGTTGGTTTGGACATGTGCAGAGGAGGAGTGTTGATGCTCCTATTAGGAGATGCGAGAGGATAGTATTAGGAGATTCTCAGAGGGGTAGAGGTAGATCAAAGAAGTACTGGGGGGAAGTGATTAGACATGATATGGAGACTCTTAATCTCACCGAGGACATGACTTTAGATAGAAAGAAGTGGAGGTCAT
>DF360277.1:37082-64179 GCA_000787875.1 Solanum virginianum | reverse complement strand
TATAGGGTTGTACTAATATGTTTTCCTTCCTAGTACGTAACTGTCAGTGTTTAATTACTTGCTTCTATGTTTAAATTGTATTATTCTTTAACCCTAAATTTTGAGCTTTCCAAATTTTTACGCTTTCTTTACTTTCTGATCTTCATTTTTTGATCATATCTAGGCCGTTCTGTGGATGCGTTTTGAGATGAGGGTTCCCAGGAAACAGCCTCTCTACCTAGGTAGTGGTAAGGTCTGCGTACATCCTACCCTCCCCAGACCCCACTTGTGGGATTCCACTGGGTATGTTGTTGTTGTTGTTTGTTGGTCTAGCTAGTGATGTTTGATTGTCACGTTCCAATAAGAATGCGGTCGCTATTAGTAATTAACCTAACCGAGGTTAAGGTCAAATCCACAGGGAATAAAGGGCTTGACTACAAGAATTTATTCCTAATATCTATAACTACAATCTCTAGATGGGAGGTTTGTTGGGATTCAAAGAATAACTTAAAATGAACACAAATTAAAATTTAGGAAAACACACAATTTTGCGGGCAACTTGGGAATTGTTCTCCCTAGGGCTCGTTGACTCAAATACCCTAGATAACATAACTACAATTGATGAATCACACGCATGACAATAACTTAGGTTCTTCCAGCCCTCTTGTGAAAGTGAAGGTCAAATTTCACCATGGGGCATGGTCGGCTACCATGGCATGCCAACTAATCGTTACTTATTGTCCCAGTAAACCTCCCCTTGGTCAAGTTATGTCGATTAGATAGGAACACATCAACTGAATCCTGTCCTCTACTTCCCTTTTCCTCATCACTACCTTAGTTGGGATCGTGACAGTAGGTATGGTTCGATATGGGCCACCACCAAACAACATTAATAACAAAGGGAAATAGAAAATACATGCAAAACCCCAATCATAGAAATGCATAAAACCTAGGTCATTTCAAATCAACTACCCATGGTTCCCACAACCCCAAGTTGTGGGTGCATAGATACTCATGGCTAAGATAAAACACACAAAAATGCACATAATAGTCATAGTTGAGAGTTTCACCAATAACAATAGAGAAGATAAGCACCACATGTTGAAAACCAATAAGGTTGATTGATCAACAATGAGTACAAAGCAAGATTTGCAGTCCCCCAAAAATGGGTTTTCCAAAGAGAACAATGATCTACTCTAAAAATCTAAGAAAAGCTTCAAAATGTAATTTAGAGATGTATACTGTTCGAACTCCCCTTCAGAAAACCTAACTTAAACTATTTATAGTATTTACGAAACAACCCTAGGAATTATGTATAAAAGACAGCTAGCATTTGATAAATTTTTACAGTTACATCTTGTAAGTTGGCCTACGAGTCATAGTTGAGGTCTCATATTAGGTTCTTCGCATCTCAAACTAACCTAGTATGACCTATAGGAATGAGTCGTTGTCTGAGCTACAACTCATATGTTGGTTTCGTAGTCTTGGTCTTCAGTTTTTAGTCCAACAGTTTTGTTCATCTGATTCTTTTTAGGAGTCCGACTTTATGGATCGTAGTGTGTCTTATCACTCGAAGGCTAGGTTTGTAGGAGTGACCCTCCCTTGGTAGATTTCTAAACTTTTGGTCTCTGATTCCTATTATGACACCACCCTACGACTCACAAGTGGGATCGTATGGCCTATGCTTTAGCAAAATCTGCAACTTTTCTTGAAAATCATGTCAACCTAACTTTTCTGCAATATTATTACAAAAAAACATAAAAACTTAAAAAGTTGCTTCAAGAACTCATAAAATCCCTTGGTTTAGGCATCAAATGTGTTGTAATTTGACAGCACATCAATACCCTCAACATAGAATTGTTGTTTTTCCTCAAGTGATGACTTAATCAATCCAGACAATGAGAAATACATAGCAGCTATATCAATGGCATATACAACAACTTGTCCTCAAGCAACGACTCAATCTACGCAGACAAAGAGAAATACATAGCAGCTATATCAATGGCATATACAACAACTAATTTGATTCAGGTACCTAACTACTACTTTCAAAACAGAGTTGCAAAGTTAGTGAGCAAACAAGAACATCATGAGATACCTGACAATCCAACTTGGGTAAGCTAAGGGGAATCAATATTCCACAATCACTGGCATAGTCATATGCTATTCAAGTAGTGCAAATGCCCTTATTAGAAAGATGTCCCTTATACTCTCTCAAGAACATGCATAAATCAGGGACTGAGGAAATATTCTCACTCTCACAATTAAAATTCATATAGAATGACTAACACCATAGGCTTGCCCTTATACTCATCTTTTGGCTCATTGACAGTGTAGACTAGGATCGTTTTAGGACTTCAGAGCTTGTAACATAGGTTCATGGTGCTTTGGTATGGCATTTTAGACATTTAGTGACTAAAACATATCCTTGAACCATGCTTACCAATACTTTTACCTTCAGAACCATCCAATTTCACTAATTCTTCTCTTATTCCACCATTTCAGGCTTTTCTCGATCTGTTCTTTCACCTTTTACAGTTGTGCCTCAATTTTAAACTCATTTTTGCACATCTTTTTAGATTAAGGCATTTTTTTCTTCACCCGGCTCATGATTCATCATTTCTTTCTTTTCACCCTAACTAACCACCTTATTTTTGTTACTTTACCATAATAAGGGCCACCCTAAACTTAGGCTTTTAGCCTAAAGTGAAGTACACAATATCTATGTCTCAAACAGGGCCACCAATGTCGCCACCCTCAACTTAGGCTTTTAGCCTCAATCAAGATTCATATGTTCAAGGATAGATCAGGGCCAACATTAGGGTATTTTATCAAATAAGGTTAAGTCAGCAAGGTGTCAAGAAAGAATGAGTGCATCAGAAGCTTAAACATTCAGAACAAGGGTTTTACTAGTCCATTTGGTAGGCAATTTAGGCAAAAGTGGGCTTCCTATCATAATAAAGGCCTAAGATCACCTCTAAATCAACCAAGTCACTGTACCAAGCTTAGAGTACGAGGGTAAGTTCTAAGTCCATAAAAAATGCATGAATGCAGCAAGATAAGCTCACAACACACGTGGCAATTGCATCCACAATCAAGTATAGACTTACAGGTCATGCTTTCAATCTTAGCTTACCTTAGCAATATCAGCACAGACATTGCTAGATACTTAAAATGTGTGAATGCATCAATACTCACAACCTCAAAAATTTTGAGGTTACCCAAATTTGCATCAAGAGTTTAATGAAAATTTAAGAACTATATATACCATAAGAAACATTACTATGCATTTATAAATTATCTATACTTCCTAAAACATGCCATTTCTAGTGAAAAATAAACATCCACAAGGAAAAAGAAACACGACAAGAAAACCTTGGGATCACAAATAGGGGAATTTATGGACTTGAGGCTGCTCAGAATTCACCTTAATCCATAACTTCCACCACCCACCAAAAGATGATACTTTGTCCTCAAAGTAAAGATAAAACAAGAACAAAACAATATAATGTAGATATATGTACATACATTCATTGAAAACCAAAAATAAACATCCAAAGTAAAAGTAAAAATGAATCTAACATAAACATAATTAAAGCACTGCCAAAAACCACATAAAAACAAAATTATCTAAAAAGAGAACAAAGTATCCAAAATGTAAAGATAAAACAGAGCTCAAAAGATGTTAAATATCATGGTGCTCATACACCGATATCGGTCTGATTAGTGGGGTCCTAGGCTATCTCTACTCTTCTATTGCAGTTCCAAAAGTACCGTATCCAGACGGGGTGTGTTGTGCTCTCTCTTTCTGCATAGTCGCTAATAAAAGCGACTCCTGCACCACCTCCTCAGGTATGGGCTCCTCCTCCTATCTTGATGACATTAGGGCTGGCTCTAAGTCGATATACTCAAGGGGTCTCTTCCCTCAGGTGTTCGGATGGTCTACAAGCCAATCAAAGTCCTCGTTACCTCCTAGTGCTACCTCTGGGGCTAAAATAGGTTTTGCCAACAACTATAATAAATTGGCCTTGAACCTGGTCAACTCATTAGTCATCGCACTTGTATCGGCAAACCTACCACCCTCGATCCTCTTCTGGACTCTAACCTTGAATGCATCGACCCGTGCATCAACCGCTCGGACTCTATCATCAACTAAGTCTCAGGAAAATGCCTTCCGTCTTTTCTTAGAGTCCCAAATAGTTTGATCAATCAATCGCCTTAGCCGTGTTGACAACTCACAAAGCCTCCCCTTTGCTATAGTAACCCTATGCAATAAAGCCTGAAATGCAACAGTAGAAAGTAGAAAAAGAAGAAATAGAGGGTCAACCTGTAAAGAGGGAGTGGTTAGTGCTGGGGTACTAGATGAAGATGTCAAGTCGATCTCAGCTGCAGGTGTAGGCTCAATAGTGGTCGAAATAGTATCGGTAGTAGATGGAGGTAAACCTGGGACTTGAGGGTCTACTGGGAAAAGCTTTGGGATAAGAGGAGCTAGGCGTGGTAACGCCATCAGGTTCTCATTAGCCTTTATTAGGCTGGGATCTATAGTGTGTATAGCCTCCACATCAGGGTCCTGGTGGGGTTCAATGGGAACACCTGGTGCACTGTATAGTCGATAAATAAGAACTGGAAATGGCAGTGAGGTGTTCATCCGAGTTATAGCCTCATGAATCTGCTCTGATATAATTTGGGCCCAATCAATAGAATAACCAGCTAGGATATTGGCAAATAATACAACCCTCTCAAGGGTGATCACATTATCCATGAAAATAGGCCTAATACGCTAGCGGATAATGGACCACCAAAGCTTAACCCGGAATGACAGGTGTACCTTCACAATCTAGTTTATGTAGTTTGTGATCCATGTAGGCTCCACACCTTGATCGCAGATCTGAATGGCAATCCATTGTAACAACTCTGTCCTAACCCTAATATCTTTCCCAATGACTGCTCTTCTCATTTTATCGATCCAACTATCAAAATCAGTGGTCGACTGGGGTGCTCTATAGATGGGTCCAAGCTATACTCAGCAGATTGTCTTCTCCGAGATGTTAACCATCCTTCCCCTGACTCTTACCACTCTTAGCCTCGGCTGCTCGATTGGCTTTTTGTTCTTTGGTAGCCCTCCGTGGGGTGTAGCAAGGTATGCAGCATAAAACTTACAAACTACCAAAGGGGCATATTTACCCAGCTGGTGCGTAGTCCAGCGAAGCCTATACTCGTCCAAACTCGCATCAAAGTCAGGTACTCTGTCTAACCCCGTTGTGCTCACCCTAGACTACTTGTGAAATTGCCAAACTGGCTTACCCTGCCCCTTATCTTCTAGCCCCTGGTCGTATATCTCTTTCATACCCTAAACACACTATCTAGGGTTGAACAAGGACTGAGACTGGGCCTCCTCCTGCCCAGACTAAGAAGTGCTCTCAGACTCTGACTCGGAGCCGAAATGTGTAGGAGTCATTTGAGGTGAACTACTCCCGAAGTCATTTTTCTCCACTTTTTGTACCTCCTCTTCAGACTGGGAAGTACTTGTAACTTCTGTAGGTTCCTGAGCTGTACACGTTCGAGTTTGAGGAACATTGGAAAAAGGGTCAATCCTGACCCTATGGACTTTAACTGAACCTTCAGACCTCTCAATCTCGAAAGACTCATCCACTAGTCTCTGCCTGAACGTTTGGATAGCCCTCATGTCTTTGGGTAGCATGATATCTGCAACACAACCAACAATCCACATGAGCATTAAGATGATATACTTAACACACAACAAAGAACAAAAGTAAATAAGGGGAAAACAAGAACTAATGCAACTGCAGATGTATAAGTACAAGTATAGTTACAACTCATAGGATGACTTAGAGTCGTATACTGACCTCATAGAACCAGTTATGCCTTTAAAAATACTTTTTGATCACAGATACAAGATACAATTACGGCTCGTAGGATGGCATACAAGTCATAGCCCTAGTCTCGTACCTCCTTCCAGAAACACTTTGAAAATCCAGCTAAGTCTACGAGACCCACACGATGAGTTGTACCAGGTACTACGACTTGTATATTGGTCTAGTATGAGGAATGTGAAGGAATTACAGGTGACTGATGCTTGCTACGAGGGACCATGATGACTCATATAGAAACTTAGGAGTCATAAGAGTGTCTTGTAACTGAGTGCAGACTTACCTGCAACGCCTAGTCATTTCTTAGTCAAAGCACAAATTCATCACCAAATCTCAGCACATTTAAGTAAAGGGGAGCAAAGCAAGACTAAACGACACATTGTCAACTCTAAACTAACATTGACAATTCAAAACGACTATTAACCCTAAGAGTCTAAATTAATTTTACAATTTGCCAAGTATACCAAACATAGAACACATTCCAAACCAATACTTGGCAATCATAAAATATTTCAAAGGAGTGTAATCACCATTCATGATGCTTCAATCATAACTCACATGCTCAAACATAAGCAATCACACCCATACTATCTAAATGTCAACTCGGGTAACCATTCCATCCCTATGTGAGCAACAATAATGTGACACAAACTAAAGTTTTATCAATGTCATACTCATAACCATCCATTCATAACCCTAAACAAGGCTTAATCCATGACTTAATCATTTTTATAGCCAACAAACCCTAGATTCTAAGCTTAGCTCCGCAAAGCAGTGCATGGTATACTCAAGTATGACCAAACAAAACCTATATTTATGTAGGGAACAAGCTTATCAATAATAATCGAAGAATGACATCAAAAAGCTTACCAATTGAGTTGAACAGTGAACTAAAGGAAGAAGGAATGATTTTAGTGTCAAAAACCTAGAATTTAGTACCTTTGCCAAAATCTTCATCGGAGAATGACATAGGTAGCCGAGATTTTTGGTCGGAGATGGATTTATGGGATGCGACATGGTTTTCCATCGTCTTTAGGGTTAGAAATTTGATAAATTAGGGTCAAAGATTATTTTGACCCCCTTTTATAACAACTCAGGTCAGGTTTTAAAATGCCTCAAATTGGGGCTACGAGTCCCCGACTATGAGTCATAGGTTACCCTATGACTCATAGTGCCTAGTCTCGTACCTACCCTATCACTTAGTAAATATTTAAAAACCGTACTTGGGCCTTACGAACCCCTCTTATGACTCGTAGGGGATCCTACGAATCGTAAGGTTGGCTCGTAGTGTATGTGTCAATTTCAAATGCTCACTGATTCCTTCTACGAAGCATGACTATGAGTTGTAGTGTAGACTATGACTCATATGAGTTGCTCTAAGTTTAATGTTTTTCTAGATCTTCAGTTCTTCTCATTCTTACGTGCACACCAAGTCTTAAAGCATATAAATCCTAAAAATATTGCACTTGCATCATTATCTGTCAATTTAAAATAAAATACTAGTACCACTACTCTATGTCTCAAACAAATAAATAATTAGCAAAATTCTTTGGTTGCCTCCCAAGAAGCGCCTTATTTAACATCAAGTCTCGACTTTGTCATCTTCCTTCATAAAAAATCATCAAGGGCCCACACCTCGCTCTTGAACTCATCTACATGTTTCATAAATTGGCAAATATAAAACACAACCTCAGCATCATTCACCCTAAACTAGAGTTGACCCAAATCCATATCCACTAGCACCCTCCCAGTGGCCAGAAAAGGTCTCCCCAAAATAATGGGCACCTCCAAGTCAACCTCGTAGTAAAGGATCATGAAATCAGTTGGAAAAATAAATTTATCAACTTTAACAAGCATATCCAGTAGGATTCCCTCAGGTTTTTAATGGTTCGATTGGCCATGAGAAACCTCATGGTAGGAGTGCCTAGATCAAGCCTTTGAAGACGGGAAGAGGCATTAGATTGATGCTAGCACTCAAATTGCATAATGCTCTTGTGAATTCAATATCACCAATAATACAAGGGATGGTGAATGTGCTGAGATCCTCATACTTTTGTACTAGGCATTTGGTCATGATCACACTACATTTTTGAGCTCTTGTGAGAGCTCTTGACTCAGAATGCCTTTCTTGGTTACCAAATCCTTCATATATTTGGCGTATCTAGGCATTTTCTCAAAGGATTCCAAGAGAGAGATATTGATGGATAGTTGTTTCAACATCAACAAGAATTGCTTGAACTTACCATCTTCTTCATTCTTCTTGAGTCTTTGTGGGAAAAGAGGAGGTGGTTTTGGGATTGATTTGGCTTTCTCTTGCTCTCCCACCTCTTAGTGCTCTACTCCCCTACTCCTTGGAGTTTCTTCCTAACTTATTACCTTGCTATCAGTGGCTCTTTTATCAACTTCATCATCAACAATTGGCATTAGAGTATCCATAGTGCTTTTGCCGTTTCGAGTCATCACAGCCATGCAATGCCTTTCATTCTTAGGATTTTAAATTGTGTTACTTGGTAAGATGCCCATCTAGTATTACTTTAACTATAAAGACACTTGTCTAAATTGTTGTTCAAGTTGCTTGATTGCTTAAATGCACAAAACCTAGGTCATTTCAAATCAACTACCCATATATCGATCTTCATCCCCCTCAAAGTCTCACCGTGGTGATCCACCCTCTTCAACAATTTATCAAATATTTATTCAATCCTCAAACTGCTTTATCCGATATCACTGTTATATGGTCGCATATAGGGACCATTCCTGTAGTCTTCTCTTCTCCCCTATTTTGCGTCTAGCATTCTCTCTTTCTGTCATAGTATCCACCTCTATTATCTCTGTATGCTCCTCGATTAAAGTTCCAAAGTTTATTCCTAGAACCTTGATTCCAATAATTCTAGTTGGATCCCTGGGGGTTGTTCCGAAAACCTGCCGCTCGATTGCTCACAAAGGATGCATCCTCATCTAATAATAGATCATTATAAGCTAGAGTCTTTGGGGGTTGATGGGTTACCACTTACACACATTATTAATTTTGTTTTAAAATCAAGTCCATACTCGTACCGAGTTGAGCAAGTTGTTCCATAATCTCTTCATTCACATTTGCTTGCCCATTATTTATAGTAACGGCATAAGATCTCTTTGTTGTAACCCTCTCACTTTGGCCCCAAGCTCGGTTAGTTTTCACCAATTTTTCCATTCCTTCATTAACAAGTTCACATGGTTGATTAAGAAAAACACCTCCTATGATTATGTTGGCACATGCTTTGCTATTATCATCAAGTTCTCTATAAAAGATCTCAACTAAAGCAACATCAACAACATTATGATCGGGGACCATTCTCAAGCATTTGGTAAATCTTTCCCATATAGTTCTAAGAGAGTCTTCAGACAATTGCTTAAAGTTGTTAATTTGGTCCTTAAGCTTCAGTTTCTTGGACTTTGGGAAATATCTTTTGAGTATACCCTCTGTAGCTCAGCCCAACCCGTGATGGTACCTGGAGGAAGCTCAGACAACCATATAGTTGCATTGTCAGTCAATGACAATGGAAACACCCTCAATCCTACAATGTTAATAGAAATATTTTATGTCCCGATGATACTTTTAGATACAAAGATAACATATTGGAGATGACGATGGGGATCCTTTGAAGATAGCCCTGTGAATAGACTGCAGCTTTGGAGTATCTAGAGCAATCCACTTGACACTGTAAACTCATCATTTGTAGGTAGAGGGGGCAGTACTACAGAGCCAGTCACATCCATCACCATAGGGTTCAGTCAGTATTGGTTCCAACCGCAAGCATTTGCATAGATATCTCTAAGTTATGGCCGGTTAACCCTTGGTGGTGGATTCTCCTCACTTCTTAAGTTTTCCTTATTTGTGTACATATCCTTCTTAACCTCAATGTCCTCATTCACTCGATCCATTCTTCTTGGTAGTTGATGGATCTCCAAATTTAGCAGAGCTAAGGAATTGCCTTGGCTCCTTGTATTGGGCATACAACCTAGTACACCCTGCAACAGAAATCAAGTAACAAAACCAAAACAAAAGTAAAGTACAAAAGACTCTAGAAATCAACACTAGAATTAACAAATCGTGAACTCAAGTCAAAACCTAGCCATATTCCTTGGCAAGGGTGCCATAATTTTTTATTTTTGATGGTCACGCTCCAATAAGAAAGAGATCGCTATAAGTAATTCACCTAACTGAGGTTAAGGTCAAATCCACAAGGAATATAGGGCTTGACTAAGCGATTTCACTACTAATCATTCCTAGTATCTATAACTGTAATCTCGAGATAGAGGTTTATTGTGATTCATAGAACATCTTAAAATGAACACAAATTAAAATTCAAGAAAATGCAAAATTTTAGGAGCAACTTTAGAATTGTCCTCCCCATGGCTTGTTGACTCAAATACCCTAGATAACATAACTACAATTGATGAATCGCATGTAGGATGGTAACTTAGGTTCTTCCAGCCTTCTTATGAAGGTGAAGGTCAAATTTTACCATGGCGCTTGGTCGGCTACCATGGCATGCCAACTAACCATTACCTATTATCCTAGTCAACCTCACCTTGGTCAGGTTTGTTCGATTAGATAGTAACAAATCAACCGAATCCTATCATCTACTTCTATTTTCCTATTCGTCACTACCTTGGTTGGGATCGTGATAGTAGGCAGGGTTTGGTATTGGCCACCACCAAACAACATTAATAACGAAGAAAAATAGACAATACATGTAAAACCTCAATCATATAAATGCACAAAACCTAGGTCATTTCAAATCAACTACCCATAGTTCCCACAACCCAAAGTTGTCGGTGTTTAGCTACTTATGGCTAAGATAAAACACACAAAAATGCGAACTACCTATGGTTCTCACAACCCCAAGTTGTGGGTGTTTAGCTACTCATGGCTAAGATAAAATACAAAAAAAATGCACATAATAGTCATAGTTGAGAGTTTCACCAATAACAATGGAGAAGATAAGCACCACAAGTTGCAAACCCATAAGCTTGATTAATCACCAATGTGTACAAAGCAAGATTTGCAGTCCTCCAAACATGGGTTTCCCAAAGAGAACAATAATCTACTCTAAAAATCTAAGAAAAACTTTAAAATGCAATTCAGAGATGTCTACTGTTCGAACTCCCTTTCAAAAAACCCAAATTAAACTATTTATAGTATTTACAAAATAACCATAGGAATTATGCAGAAAAGATAGCTGGCATCTGGTAAATTTCACAATTGCAACTCGTAGGTTGGCCTATGAGTTGTAGTTGGGATCTCGTATTAGGTTCTTGACATCTTAGACTCATATGTTGGTCTCATAGTCTTGGTCTTTAGTTTTTTGGTCTAATATTTTGGTTCTCTAATTCTTGCTACAAGTCCACCATTACAAGTCGTAGTGTGCCTTACCACTCGTAGGCAAGGCTCATAGGAGTGACCCTCCCTAGACAAATTTCTAAACTTTTAGACTCTGATTCCTGTTACAGCATCGCCCTACGACTCGTAGCTTGGGCTATGACTCGTAGGTGGGATCGTATAGCCTATGCTTCAACAAAATCTACAACCTTTCTTCAAAATCATGCAAACCTAACTTTTCTGCAATATCAACACAAAAACACATAAAAACTATAAAAAGTTACTTCAAAACACTCACAAAATCTCTTCTTTTAGGCATCAAATGTACTGTAATTTGACAGCATATCAATTGGACAAAAGTCTGTTCCTCAGTTTACTCTTAGGACCTGGTCCTTCCTTCGCATATCAGTTGGATCTTTCAGATTTCTCTAAAGAACTTCATAGCTGCCTTTAAGATGACCATTTCTCCCATAATGCAAACGCAAGAGATTATCAGCAACAGACACATACTTGCTATGAGGATTATAGAGGGTGTCAATTTTGTTGACATAACCTAGTCCTTTCTTTTCAAGAGCCCCAGCTACTAGACATATCACCAAGAAGTTTGGAAGATGTAGTCCACTTCATGGATTTGTTCATGCCTTTTCAGGTCCATTTCCTTCACAACATTTCTTTCTAAGGCTAAATTCAACTTTAATTCAGCCTCCTTATTCCTCTAAGGCAAACTCATTCTCACTAATTTTTCTTTTTAACTTAGCATTAGACTGACCATCACATTCTATCAATTTCAACAGTTTATCTTTTTCTGTTTCAAGAGCTACCACTTTAACTTCCAGATTAGACTTTTGAGTAGTTAAGACAGTTTTTTCATCAAGTGACACATCCACATTATTGTTTAACTGATCCTTTTCTATAGTTAATTCATAGATTGAGTCTTTGTGGACACATGCTAACTTTTTTAACTTCTTAGTAGAATAAAGATCTAGATTATCTATTAAGTCTATCAAGGTTAACTATTCCTCATCTTCTTCTTCATCATCTGACTGGGCCATAAAAGTAAACAAGCTATCATAAACTTCATCATCATCCTATATAGCCAATATGGTTGAATCCACTAGTTGTTTTTCATTATCAGAACCATTTGAGGAATTTCCCCATCCCATAGAGTTTTTATTATAATTTTGTTAGCAACTACCTTTCTTCTGAACTTATCTGAAACCTGATCCTTTCTTCTATCTTTGATAACCCTTTGACAATCTTTGTGATTATCTTTTCTATGAGGACACTCCCTGATGAAGTGTCCTTGTTTGCGACAACCATGACACAAGTCAACATTTCCTTGAGATCAACCCATATTTCTCTTCTTTGCTATGTTATGACTTTTTCTAACAAATTTCTTGAATCTGTTGGTGAGATACGCCATATCATCAATCTCCTCATTACTTCGACTAGTCTTTAGTGCTAACGTTTTGTCTTTCTTCCCTTCTCTCTTGGTTGTATCATGTTTCTTATCCAACTCATGAGTACAAAGTATTCTAATGAGAACATCTATTTACAAAGTTTTCAGGTTCTTTGATTCAGTGATAACATCGACTTTGCTATCCCATGACTTGGAAAAAGTGCTAAGAATCTTTCTCACTTATTTGCTCTGGTTGATAGGTTCTCCAAAGCACTTCAGCTCATTGGTCATAGCGAAGAACTCGGTCTCCAGTTCATGTATGGTTTCTCTTTGATGCATAATGAAGTCCTCATACTGAGAAGTCAGCATATCCACTTTGGACTCCTTTACCTGTTCAATTCCCTCATGAGCATTCCTCAAGCATTCCCAAATCTCTTTACCAAATTCATACACTGAGATTCAGTTGTACTCCACAGCTCCTATGTCATACACAACCAACTTTTATGCTTTGTAATTTTTCTCTATTTTCTTCCTGTCAGCCTCATTGTATTGTTGCCTTATTTTGGGAACCTGACTGGTTATTTGACCCTCTTTCACTTCAGTCATAGGGATATATGGTCTATAAAGAATAATGTCCCATAGTTCACTATCATCTGCCATTTGAAAGTTGTGCATGTGACCTTTCCACCATCCATAGAACTTCCCATTGAATCTCGGTGGCCTTGTGGATGATTGTCCTTCTTCTAATTTAAGTGGAGCAGCCATATTCATAGTAAATCTTAAGGTATGAACCTGATAGAAATCCTTACTCTGACTCCACTTGATAAGTTAATATGTTGTTAGCCTAGTAAGGAACCTAGTCCCTCTAAATACTACAAGCAAAAACTGGAAGAAAGTAAACAATAGAAACAAATGCACAAGGATTTTATATGGAAAATTTCCTTGCTCAAGGGATGAACAACCATGACCTATCTTCAACAGGATTTCCTAAAAAATATCCACTGATGGGCAAAGTAAAGAAATACAATAGAGGCTGCTATTTCTCTCCTCTCCCACCAAAATAATTTGCACCCCAATTACAAGCAATGACAAAAAAAAAACTTACTTTAGTCTACACTCTGAACCCCTTATGAAGTTAGACAAAGCATATCTATACCTTGTGACTTACACATTATCTACAAGGTTTAGAATACACAAAATAATACTAAACAACACTGATCACATACCTTTATAGTTTAGGTGTGATCTTACACTTTACAACACAAAATAACAACTATTAAACTCGAGAACAATAGAAGTCTTTTACCAGGTCCCTCGTATGTAGTAGTTGTATCTTCTTGCATAAGGAGCCAAGAGAGAACTTTTCAACATAAGAATATTAATGTAAATTATGATTGAAAACTTAAATTTATTCCTTGGACAAGCTCCTTTTATATTGCTGGTAGTACAGTGCATGGACCATTAGTCCTTCAATACACTTTTGATAGATATTTCACCAACCACAACAGCATTACCAGTTGTATCCTATGTTCAGCTTCAACAAATTAGTCCAATGGTCAACTTGGTCCTTGACTCAGTTTGTTAATTATCAAAATGTTTAAAGGCCATATACTTAACACGGATGAATGTTAGCCCATCCTCTACCCAGATTCATGGCCACACTAGTGCTACAAGATACATTAACCAGGATCCTCAATTTTATGAATGGAATATCTTAGTTAGTGACCTTGCTGAGTACTTTAGCTAGACCCTAGGTTCAAGATAAGGCACAAACTTTGGCCTAAGTCGAGGCATAACATGACAAGGCTACAAGGTCATAAACTACTATTACATCCCTCTCACTAGTGGTTAGTCGATTTTAAAAGTTGCTAACCTATGTCAGCCAGGCTAGTTATGACTTCAAAGGAGTAGAATTAGGGAGGTTTATCAAATTGGATCCTCCATCATTCTTAGGTGTTTTGGGTGAGGATCACCATGAGTTTCTAATTAGTTTATAGGAAGGCTTGTATAAATTTGTTTGATGAGTACCATAGGGTTGATTACATTTCTTTATAGATGGATGGACCCGCAAAGTAGTGGGAATAGATCTTATCTTAGTTGTAGGGTAGCAGGATCTTCACTGATGGTATGGACTTAGTTCACTAAGCCCTTCTTAGAGAAGTATGTGTCTCATTTTTTAGGAAAGGTTAAAAGGTGAGTTTACAGATCTACTACAATGATCAATGCTAATTGCTAAACAAAAGGGATAATTCCATGCATTTTCAAAATATGCAGTTATGATCATGCCGATAGAGGAGGAGTTAATGTGTAGATTTGTGGTGATTTATCTTTTTCTCTTTGAGTGGCTAGATAGCAGCGTTGAGTTGTTCATTTGTATAGATAGTTGACCACATATGACATGACCTAAGTATAGGGCCTAGATGTGACACAGCTAATGGGGAACCCGAATGAACCCCAAACAAGCCTCTTAACTTGTCATAACATATCCTTGGTCATGGAAGCATATGAAAGACATATAGAATAAAAATAGGGGCAATAGGGCTAAGGTAAAGCTTGCATAAATATCATAATCAAGAGGTAAGAGTCAAAACTCAAACATAGATACACAATATGTCCAACAAGCATCTCTAATCCATAGATAGAGCACGGGCCAAGACAAAGCTACCGGGCTCACCCTCATAGTCAAATAGAACATAAGAAAGTATCTCAATACTTAGATAATAGCAATATAGACTTAAGGTCCCCAAAGTGGAGTCACCAACTTTGCTTTGAGTAGAACTGATCTATCCACGTGGAGGAGAAAGATGATCAACTTGAGCACCGATCCCGACATGGTGATATCATATAGGCAAGAGTATGCATTAGTACATTTGAGTGTACTAAGTATGTGTGGTGCAATGCAATATGTGATAGGCAATGTAATCAAAATACATAATCATAAAAAGGGATAGTATATTAGAAACATGCTTAAATAACTCATACTCCATATAAGATATCATATGTGTAGAAAAGACCAAGCTAGATTTCCAAGGTATAAACCCCTTGGGGTTAGTGATGATAGCGCCTATCACCCTAGTGTGTGAGGTACAAACCCCTCATCAAGGTTAATGATAATTTCACCCATCACCATATTGTGTGAGGTATTAACCCCTTATTAAGGTTAGTGATGATAGCACTGATAACCCTAGTGTGTGGGGTACTAACCCATCATCAAGGTTAGTGATGATAGCACCCATCACCCTACTGGTTAGATAGCACCCATCCCCTTAGTGTGTGAGGTATTAACCCCTCATCAAGCTTAGTGATGATAGCACCCATTACCCTAGTGGTTTAGATATTAACCGCTCAACTAGGTTAGTGATAATAGCACCCATCACCCTAGTGGTTGAGACATTAACCCCTCAACTTGGCTCTCGGATTGGGAATGGTCTAATACAATACTTTATAAAGAATTCATCATGTGCATAAGCTCATTTTATCATCATATAGTCATTAATATCATATCTTAAGCTTTGGACCTTTAATTCGACAAGAAACCCTAGGCGGACATTTTATCACACTTGGGGTGTGTGTAATGGGCGTAAAAGACCATGTAATGTAAAGATGAAATCATGCAAGAAAATTTGTTGTAAAACCATAAATCAACACCTTGCAACACCTCCCAAGACATTCACATCAAAACCCCCTATCAAATCCAACATTATATTTAAGATTTAGCACTCTAAACATGCTAAAACAACTATACTTTTATGAACTAAAATCACTATGCAGTAAATTTCTAAATATACAAGACCCACATATAAAATCAACTTTAAATCATGCAATATTAGTAAGAAGAAGACTTAGGCACCATGGGTGAAAGGATCCAATAGTTCAACACCACATACTTTAGCTTTAGAGAAGCTCTTTGGTGAAGATTGAAAATGAAGGCTTGAAGCTTGAAGGAAATCCATAGTTCCGGATGAGGGTTTTGAGTCTTGAATTTTTGAGAGAAAATATGGCTAAGTGTTTTGGGGAGTATTGGGAAATATTAAGGAAAATATGAGGGTGAAATAAGGCTAGGTATCGGTAAAAATACATTTGGCAACACTTAGGACCAAGACATTAAAGTCTTGGAACGAGATAAAAAAATAGGAAAAATTAACATTGCTCCGCGAGAGAGGTGCGTCGTAAAGCCGTCACAGATCGCCTCTAGAAATTTAAATTTTCAAAAAATTAAATTTTGCTATGGTTGCTGTTAAATCGAGATTAGACCCTCTTCTCCCTAACTTAGACCCCCTAAACAAGAATATGAAGTCGGATTTTTGAAATAACAAATGTATTTTTTGATATATGGAGCACAAGATTCTAGGCACTCCTGAGACACATTTTTAGGCACTTTTTGGGGTCATTTCAATATCTCCCCCTTGGGGACATTCATCCCCGAATGTAGAAGAGACGTACAAGACAAGAATAATAATGAACAAATCAGCCCCCAACATGGATGCAACATTACATTTAAACATCACTTTAAAAATCTCAACATAGGTGTAAAATGATCATAATCTGCCAACATAAACATGAATGCACATGAATGATATAGGGGCTGAAATATAAGACTTGATATCAAATAGGGGACTTAGAATTAGTACCTTACGCTTGTGTGGAGTGAAAAACATCAGGATACCATTACCAAAATGGACCACACCTTTCATTGGAGAAACTTTCAGATAGACCCAATCACTAACTTGAAATTCTAGGTCTCTTCTTCTTACATCAGCATTGGATTTTTATGACTTTGGGCTGTCCTCAACCATTCCCTAATCATCTTAACCTTCTCAAGAGCCTCCATAACAAGATCTGGCCCTAATAAAGCCACCTGTCCAAACTCAAACCAACACACCGGTGATCTACAATGTCTCCCATAAAGAGCCTTAAATTGAGCCATATCGATGCTAGAGTGATAGCTATTGTTGTAGGCAAACTCAATCAATGGAAGATGGTCATCACAACTACCTTTAAGCTCCAAGACACAAGCCCTAAGCATATCCTCAAGTGTTTAAATTGTCCTTTTGGATTAGCCATCTGTTTGAGGGTGGAAGGTTGTACTAAGGTAAACTTTTGTACCAAGACCCCGTTGGAATGACCTACAAAAGTATGAAGTGAATTGTCCACCCCGATCCAATATGATGGATAAAAGAACCCCAATTAACCTTACTAACTAATGGATGTACGACCTTGCATACTCTTCAGCCCCATATGTAGTCTTGACCCGTAGAAAGTGAGCCGATTTCGTCATCCTATCAACCATCGCCTATATGGAATGAAACCCTTTTCTAGTCTTCGGCAACCCAACCATGACATCTATATTAATCACCTCCCACTTCTAAGTAGGAATCTCTCTGTCTTTGGTTAGGCCATCCAGCCTTTGATATTTGGCCTTGACTTCTAAAAACAAACTTGGCAATATCCTTCTTCATGCCTCCCTACCAATATACATCCCTCAAGTCCCTATACATTTTAGTAGAACCGAGGTGGATAGAATAAGAGGAATTATGAGCCTCATTAAGAATTCTCTACCTGAAACCATCAACACATGGCATACAAAACCTACCTTGGTATCTAAGGGCCCCATCTCCGCCTTGGAAAAACCTCTATTTTTCCCTCTTTCACCAAGGCCTTCAACTCAAGCAAGGAGGAGTCTAAATCTTGTTTTGCTATCACCTCATCAACCAAAGAAGATTAAGAACAATCAACAACAACAACACCATTATGCACATCTTCCAACCTCACCCCCAATCTAGCCAATCTATGTACCTCCTTAGCCATCTACCTATCACCACTATCCACAAGAGCTAGACTACCCATAGACACCTAACTCAGAGCATCTGTCACAATATTTGCCTTACCCGGATGATAATGCACACTCATATCAAAGTCCTTAAGAAGTTCTATCTACCTTCTTTGTCTCAAGTTGAGATCTTTTTGAGTGAAGACATATTCAAGGCTCTTATGATCGGTGAAGACATCAATATGCACCCCATACAAATAATGATGTCAAATCTTTAATGCAAACACCTCGGTGGCCAATTCACGATCATGAGTAGGGTAGCTCTTTTCATACACTTTGAGTTGCCTAGAAGCATAGGCTATTACCTTACCATCTTGCATTAGCACACAACCCAAACCAACTCCAAATGCACCATAATACACAATAAAACCCTCTAGCCCATCTAGTACTGACAATATATGAGGAGACACTAGTTTATCTTTCAATGTTTGGAAGCTTTTCTCATATTAATTGGTCCACACAAACTTTACCTTCTTTTGCGTCAATTTTGTCATAGGGGAAGTAATGGAGGAGAACCCATTCACAAACCTTCTGTAGTAACCCACAAGGCCCCTGAAACTCCTAAAATTCTATTTGGTCAATGGTCTATGCCAATATCTAATCACATTGGCCTTCTTAGGATCTACCTTAATACCATTTCTCGACACCACATGACCCAAGAATGTGACCTCATTCAACTAAAACTCACACTTTTCATATTTAGCATACAATCTTTCCTCTCTCAATCTTTGCAACACAACCCTCAAATAGCTAATATTTTTCCTTACTGTATGTGAATAGATCAAAATATTATCAATGAAAACCACAACAAAGGAATCAAGGTAGGGTTTAAAGACCCTATTCATTAGGTCAATAGATCAAAATATCATCAATTAAGACCACAACAAAGGAATCAAGGTAAGGTTTGAAGACCCTATTCATTAGGTCCATGAAGATGGCCGATGCATTAGTAAACCCAAAGGAGATCACCACAAATTCATAGTGCCCATACCTAGTCTAGAAGGCCATCTTGGGAATATCACACTCCCTCTATCTCACTTGATGTTACCCGGACCGAAGGTCAATCTTAGAGAAAAAGCTAGCCCCTTACAATTGGTCAAGCAAGTCATTGATTCTTGGAAGATGATATATATTCTTTATAGTAACCCTATTGAGTTGCTAGGTGTCAATTCACATTCTAAGTGACCCATCTTTTTTCTTTATAAACAACATCGGTGCACCCCAAGGTTATTGACTAGGTCTAATAAATCCCTTCTCCAACAAATCTTCCAATTGTTCCTTTCACTCCTTCAACTCCATCGGGGCCATAAGGTAAAGGGGAATGGAGATAGGTTGAGTATTGGGAATAAAATCTATGACAAAATCTATCTCCCTTTCAGGAGAGACACCAAGATGGTCATTTGGGACGACATCAAGAAACGTATTTACAACCAAAACTGACTCAATGGAAGGGACTGTAGACTCCACATCATTAACTCTCACAAGATGATACAAACACCCCCTTGGAAATCAACCTATGGGCTTTAATACATGAGATGAACCTATCCCTCACTACCACATCATGACTTTCCCTCTCAAGGATGGATTCATTAGGAAATTAAAACTTAACCCTATGGGACCTACAACCAATAGAAGCATAGTATGCATCCAGCCAATCCATCCCAAGAATAATATCAAAATCAACCATATATAATTTAATAAGATCATAAGGTAAGATTTTATGCAAGATGCAAATCGGACAATTTCTATACACCCTCCTAGAAATAATAGTTGCATCAATAGGAGTAGACACCTCATATGACTCATGCAATGACTCTGACTCAACATGAAACTTTTTAGCAACAAAGGGGGTAACAAAGGAAAGGGTGGCACCTGGATCAATCAAAACATATACATCAAGATCAAAGATTTTCACATACCGGTAATAATATCAGGGACCTCCCAAACCCTTTACCTCCCATGTAGAGCATAAAACCAATTGTGCCTTGGGGCACAACCTTGAGGACCACCTCTACCTAATGGAACTGCATTTGCACCTCAAATCTTGCTATGGTTTCTTGGATAATCTACTTTCTTATGACCAAGCTCTCGACATTCATTGCATGAATTAGAACCCTTCAAACATAGGCCCTTATGACCCCCACCATACCTAGGACACACATCATTAGGATCCACACTAACAATACCTTGAGGCCACAACACTTCATATAGAATTCATCATGTACATAAGCTCATTTCGTACACACATCATTAGGATCCACACTAACAATACCTTGAGGCCTAGGGAAGTTATTGGCAAACCCCCTATTAGTAGCATGAGAAGGCCTTTGGCCTTGAAATCTAACACCCTTTTGGAACTTGCCCTCAAATCGCGCCCTCTTGGCCTCATGGTCCCTCCTCTTTCTTAATTTTTCTTCCTCTATTTTCTTGGCATATGTCATCAATCAAGAGAAGTCCATGCCACCAATAAGTAAGGCAAACTGGCATTTCTCACTCACTAAGTCGGAGACCCCCATAACAAATTTATTCACCTTGATCTAGGATCAGCTTCCAAGTGAGGAGCATACTTTGAAAGTTGATTAAATTTGATAGCATACTCCATCACACTTACAATAGCTTATTTCAAGTTCATAAACTCTACAAAATTTGTTTCCCTAAGCTTAAGCGGGAAGAACCGATTAAGGAAGGCCAATTTGAATTCCTCCCAAAGCACCACATAACCATTTCCCTTCTTGCCCTTCCATTGCTCATACCAAATTTGGGTTACCCCCTTGAGTTATTATGCCACAAACTCCACCTTTGCATTCTTCCCAACACCCATGATACTCAAGATTTTGTAGACCTCATCAATAAACTCTTGTGGATCTTCAACCACCTTTGCCACATGGAAAACTTGAGAATTCATCCTTATAAAGTCTCTTACCCTAGCTCCCTGGGTAGTAGGATGAGGGCTTAGGCCCCTTATTAGGCTTGGTTAGCCACCACTTGCACAAGAATATTAAGAGCATCCCAGATCTCACCATTGGTAAGTTACTTCTCGAGAGTTCGGGCACATCTTCCTCTAGTGTTTGGCATGATTTAGCATAACAAAGAACAATCATTAGGGGGAAAAATCACTGCAACTCTATGGCACAACTTTAAATATGAAGAAAGGAAACATTTCCTAAAATGACTTATAGCCTCTTATTCATATTCATAACATGCTTTACAACCATGAATAGGACTCTAATTAATGCAGTGTGCTAGACTCGGAGGATCTATCAACCTAGTGCTTTGATACAAGTTTGACACGACCCAAGCCTAGGGTCTAGATGTAACACGTCGAATGGGGAACCCGAAAAAACCCCAAACAAGCATCTTAACTTGTCATAACACATCCTTGGTCGCGGAAGTATATTAAAAACATAAAAATAAGAATATGGCCATTAGGGCTAAGGGAAAGCTTGCATAAATGTCATAATCAAGAGGCAAGAGTCAAAACTTATACATAGATACAAAACATATCCAACAAGCATCTCTAATACATATATGAAGTGAGGTCCAAGACAAAGCTACTGGGCTCACTCTCAAAGTCAAATGGAATATAAGAAAGTGTCCAAATAAATATATAATAGCAACATAGACTAAGATCCCTGAAGTAGAGGACTTACTAACTTTGTTTTGAGTAGAACTGATCTAGCTATGTATAGGAGGAGGATGATCAACTTGACCATCGGTCCCTACATGGTGATATCATGTAGGCAAGATTATCTATTAGTACATTTGAATTTACTAAGTATGTGGGATGCAATGCAACAAGAGATAGGGAATGTAATCAAAATACATAATCATAACAAGGGGTAGTATAATAGCATTAAGGCATGCATGAACAATGGTTGTAGTTAAACATGCTTAAATAACTCATACTCATATAAGATATCATATGTGAAGAATAGACCAAGCTAGATTTCCAAGGTATAAAACCCTTGGGGTTAGTGATGATAGCACACATCACCCTAGTGTGTGAGGTACAAACCCCTCATCAAGGTTAGTGATGCTTGCACCCATCACCCTAGTCTGTGAGGTATTAACCCCTCATCAAGGTTAGTGATGATAGCACCCATCACCCTAGTGTGTGAGGTATTAACCAGTCATCAAGGTTAGTAATAATAGTAGCCATCACCCTAGTGGTTGATATATTAACCGCTTAACTAGGTTAGTGATGATAGCACCCATCACCCTAATGGTTGAGACATTGACCCCTCAACTAGGCTCCCGGATTGGAAATGGTCCAATACAACACTTCATATAGAATTCATCATGTACATAAGCTCATTTCGTCATCATATAGTCATTCATATCATATCTTAAGCTTTGGACCTTTAATTCCACAAGAAACCCTAGCCGGACATTTTATCAAACACTTGAAGGGTGTAATGGGGGTAAAAGACCATGTAATTCAGATATCAAACCATGCAAGAGCATCTATTATAAAAATATCAATCAACACCTTGCAACAACTCAAAGGCATTCACATCAAAACCCCTCATCAAATCCAACATTAGATCTAAGATTTAGAGCTCAAAACATGCTAAAACAACCATACTTTTATGAACAAAAATCACTGTGCAGTAAATTTCTTAATATACATGACCCATATGTGAAATCAACTTTAAATCATGTAATATTAGTAAAAAGGAGACTTAAGCACCATGGGCAAAAGGACCCAATATCTGACACCTCGTAACTCTATGCTCTTATGTATCCATGTTTCAAGCCTTATTTGGTTAGGTTGGGGTTATATTACGTTCATGGGAGACTCATAATACCTAAACAAGTTCAATACTTACCTCCAAGTTGAGTTTTGGCTGTTATTTCATACAAAGGTCAACTTTAAACTAGCATAAGTTTTAGCACACATTTAACTAGGTAGCCCATAACATGTCAAATGAAAGACCTTTTAGTTAGCTTTGGAAGAACTTGGTTTCACCTCATTCTGAGGTTGAATAAAGGCATTATGATCATTTTCATAAGACCTTCCTATACAGTGATGTCACATAGGCATCTCGGGCAGTGGTGGCTTATATGGGTCATGTGATGCATGTGAGGCTGGGAAATATTGAGCCTAAGGCATGGACCACAACCAGTGGTATGGGTTGTGAGGAGGGGCGTGAAGGTGAGTCAAGGGGGCTTGACATGTGTAGAGGTGAGTTTGAGGCTAAGGGATGGACCATAGCCACCTACATGGGTCATTGTAGGTGGCACGGGTCATGGTCCTTACCGTGGGGCCTGAGAAACATTTTCAAGCACCAAGTATGGTGCCATAAGCCTCCACATGGACTGTGAGGCTCCACATGACCCGTGGAGGCCTCCATGGTAATGACAAGATGTCTTTTTTCCAATAGATTCCAACTTCAATATTATGACTAAGTTCCTTATCGCGGGTACTCCATACGACCCGTGGAGTGCCACATGACCTATGGGGCCTTCAGCGGGGCAAAGCTTTGTCCATTTTTCCATTCCTTCACTAATGGCATTTTCATAAATGCTAATTAACTTAATGATCCTTTTTGACTTTTTAGGCTATCTTAACCTTCCTAAAAGACCTAAACCCTAATCCTAAGGACCCTATTTCACTACTCTCATTTCAATAACACTCCCAAATCTTCTCCAGAGCCTCCATCAACTCCAAATTCAATTTCAAGGAAACCCAAGAACAAGATTGGAGTCCAAGATCATTTTCAAGTTTTCATTCTTCCCAATCTCAATTCCAAGCAACTCTAGAGCTAAGGTATGTGGGTTTCTTTCATGGGTTTATTTCATAGGTTCCTTTAACCCATGATACTCAATTTTTGTTTTTCCTAAATTGCATGATTTAAAGTTGATTTTAAAAATGGGTTTACTAGTATGAACATTTCTAAGAACTATGTTAAAGCTATGTAAAGTTATGACTATTTTGCTATGTTGTGAGCTATATAACTTGGATCTATTGTGAGTTTAGATGAGGGGTTTTGATGTGAATGTTTTGCGGGTGTTGCAAGGCATTGATTGAAGGTTTTCTAATAAATTTTCTTGCATGATTTCATCTCTAAATTGCATGGTCTTTTAACCCCATTACACACACCCAAAGTGTTTGATAAAATGTTCGATTATAGTTTCTTGAGGAATTGAAGGTCCTAAGCATGAGATATGATATGAATGATGTTATGATGATGAAATGATCTTATGTATATGAGTATTCATATATGAAGTATTGTATTAGAGCCTATGACGAATCCTATGTAAAAGTGTTGCATTAGACAACATGAGGAATCATATATAAAGTGTAGAACTCGACCATGCCCAATCCGGGAGGGTGTCTAACTGCCCAGATAACCTAGTGAAAGGTTTGTAAGTCTTCACCTAGTGATAGGGTTGCATCATCACTAACCTAGATTAGGGTTAGTACTCATCAACCTATGTGATGGGATGACATCATCACTAACCTAGATGAGGGTTAGAACTCATCAATCTAGATGAAGGTTAGTGCTCATCCCCCTTAGTAATGGGGCAACATTATCACCAACCTATATAAGGGTTAGTATTCATCCACCTAAGTAATGGGGCGGCATCATCACTAACCTACCAAAGTGTTGTACTTTTGCAAATCTAGCTTGGTCTCTTTATCATATATGATATCCTATATAAGCATGAGTTACATAAGCATGTCTTACTTATACATTGATCATACAAGCCATATTGTTATACCGTGTTTATTGCCTAATGTTACGCATTTTGAATATGATACCTAATTCTTGTTGCATTGCATCCTACATACTTAGTACATTCAAATGTACTAGCGCATACTCTTACTTACATGATATCACCTTGTAGGAATCAGTGCTCAAGTTGATCATCCTCCACCTCCACGTGGCTAGTCGGTGCTATTCCAAGTTTGTTTATGAGTCCTCCATTTCAGGGACCTTAGTCTATGTTGCTATTTTCTATGTATTGAGACACTATCTTATGTTCTATTGACTATGAGGGTGAGCCTCATAGCTTTTTCTTGGCCCCCTCACTATTTATGTATTTAGAGGTATTTGTTGGATGAGTTATATATTTATAATATGAGCTATGTCTCCTTGGTTGAACACCATGTTCCTTATCTTTGGTGAAGCTTTTTGGTGAAGATTGAAAATGGAGGCTTAAAGATTGAAGGAAATCCTTAGCTCTGGATGAGGGTTTTGAGTCTTGAATTTTGTTGTGAAAATATGGCTAAGTGTTTTGGGGAGTATTGGGAAATGTTAAGGATAATATGAGGGTATAATAAGGCTAAGTATAGGTAAAAACATATTTGGGAACACTTAGGTCTAAGACTTAAAAGTCTTGGACTGAGACAACAAAGATAGGCAAAATTAACACTGCTCTGCGACAAAGGTGCGTTGCGGAGCAATCGCGGATCGCCTCTAGAAATTGAAATTTTGGAAAATTCAAATTTTGCTACGGTTGTTCTAAAATTGGGGTTAGACTTTTCCCCCTAATTTTGACCCCCTGAATAAGAATATGAAGTTAGATTTTTGAAATAACAAATGGAATTTTAGATATATGGAAAATAATATCTCGGGCACTTTTGAGGAACATTTTTAGGCACTTTTTGGGGTCATTTCAATAAACACTATGTACATTGTACATCACAAGGTCTATAAGGGAAGTGAAGAAAGGTACCATAGTCAAGGTGGTTTTAATATTAATCTCATAGTAAGGGTTCTTTAGGCAGATGTTATATGAAGAAATCTCTACCAAGCTGGCCAGCACAAGAAGCTCTAGAGATTACCAATGGTAGATGACAGGGTACTAGTTGTCAAGGAAGCCAGACTTCAACTCAGATATCGCGCGGTGAGACCTGTGGGTATTAAAGTCATGGTATTCAATCATGTTTTATTGGCTTTTCTTATAGGAATTTATTTTATGGGTCATGCTTTGAGTGTGACATAATAGGCCATTTTTCTAGGGAGTTCCCAATGACTGTTCACTGTAGATATGTAGAGTTAGGCCCCTAGGGATTTAGTTTAATTAGCTAAAGAGGGTGCATAGGGTGGCGAGATGATGCTCATGGTACTCAGGGTGGTCCTCAGGTGAGTCAATCAAGTGGTCAAAGGTGATGTTGTTATATGTTTGCTTTTATTGGCAGGTTAGAAAAGAAGGTATCTAATGTTGTCATTATAGAACTATCTATGTTTTTCATCATCCTGCATAAATTTTATTAGCTTTGGGGTCTAGTGATTTTTGTATGTCTACCTACTATGTTTCCCGATTGGATGTATTATGCGAGTATTTTTATTAGAGCCCGTACATTTGCGTTTGGGTACCATGGTTAGCAATTGAAGTCATTGGTGTAATGTTCAAGGTGGTTGGCAACTGAGTGTACTTTTGAAGAATTTAAATTTTATTTGGAAATTATTGTTAAGGTTGGAGAATATAAGTTTATGGACATGTTACATGTACAATTGTACACTTACAAGATTAAGTCACTAAATCCTTCTTTGGAATTCACGAGTGAAGGAAAATATGTTTTGAACTTTACTAAGTGAATTGTGGTGTTTGGTTCTAGTTGTGTGACAAATATATTATTTCTTTTAATGAGAGGGTCATGTGTAACCTAGTGAAAGGTTTGT
>DF360277.1:18977-35892 GCA_000787875.1 Solanum virginianum | reverse complement strand
AAGAATATTTGGATTTGGAATTGGTTGATTCTAACCTTAGCAAGGAAAAAGAGGTATGTAAGGTTCATTTCCTTGGCATGATTTCAAGTTTGCTACCTTCATGTGTATCACATTTTGAGGAAATCCTAACTTAAGTCCAAAAGTTATTCTCTTGTCTATTCTAAAATTTCAAGAAGGCCTCACTAATCGAATTCTTGTACATCCAAGTTTGTTCAAGTTAAGTTGTGAGTCATCCAAGGTAAGCTTAGTGTTAATCATGTTACAACACTTCTCCTTGTTCCTTTAAGAATCCTCCAACTTGAGGAAGTTTCAAGGAAAGAATTTTAAACCTCAAGAAGAATGAAGTACTAATTTACCTTGTGCTAAAAATCTCTAAAGAAAGCATTAAATGGAAAAAATTTGCAAACTATGTACATATCCTATGAATGTATGAATGGAGACTTTTCACTAGCCCAAACTCTCTACAAATCCCTTTTGATGGCTGGCTTACTCATGCCTATTATATTATATATAAATATATGTATATATTTTCCGAGGTTGGCTGGATACAGTGGGGTCGGCTTCGCCTAAGGGCTGGCTTCGCTTAGTGGAGTTATGCTGTGATTGGGCTCATGTTATGATGGCTTTATGCCCTATTGGGTAACTGAGTTCAGGGACATCGGCTCACTTACCCCACACGTTCATGTTATGTATTGGAGACATGGTCAGGTGGAATCTTCTGGAGTTATGCTGTGGTATGGCGCGAGTATGATGGTCGCCATCATTCCTGTCTGTAGATTCTTACAAGCATTTCTTTAACTCTTACGCAAGCTAAAACTATAACATGGCACACGTACGAAACATGAAATCCTTTGACTATGATCTTTGACTAATTGATGCACTATGACTCTTATGTAAGCTAAAACTATAACATGGCACACGTACGAAACATGAAATCCTTTGACTATGATCTTTGACTAATTGATGCACTACATGTACTTCTGTTGCCTATATTCTTTTGGTTATTCTGATGATTATGTGTACCACCTGCTTTACATGCTTGGTACGTCTTTCGTACTGACCCCCGTTCCTTCGGGGGCTGCGTTTCATGCCCGCAGGTTCTGATGTATAGGCTAGAGGACCACCAGCTTAGGACCTCCAGCTGCTTCTGACGAGCTCCCCTACTCTGGAGCCACTTTTGGTATACTATGTTGATATTTTTGTTGACACTTCAGATATTATATGCTTTGGGTATGACGGGTGCCTTGTCCCGTCGTTTAATTCCATGTTTTCATGTTAGAGGTCTGTGGATACGTGTGAGGAGGGTCCTATCTGTCAGTTTCCAGTATCATGTATGTATATATGTTTGGTATGTTATACCCAGCCACCTGTTTGAGTATTCTGATTCTCTGTCATGTTTATTAGGCGGCAGGACCGCAGCGGTGACCTTGTCGGCCCGCATAGTCAGTGTCAGGACCCACCTAGGGCGTTTATTAGGCAAGTGCTAGGAGTCGCAGCGGTGACCTTGTCGGCCTGCATATTCATGTATTTATGTTTATATTCTGTCTGTTGGTTCGCTGATAGTTTTCTGTTTCAGGTGGTTAGTCTATAATACAGAGGAAATTCTGCCCAAATTTCTGCAAAATGAATAGTAACTCACGTTAGACATTGATTTGATTATGTTGTCTGCGTACCCCTATCGGGTACTAGTCACAGCCTATAGGTTGGGTCGTGACAATATTCTTATGTCTATGAATGTATCTACATCTATATTCTTTAGTAGTAGATTAATTATATGGATCCTGTGAGGTGTCTATCTTGAAGTATAATACTAGGGTAGACTTGATTGTGATGGATTCGATAGATTTGACTTGATATTGGGCATAGATTGGTTATCCCCTCATCATGCAATTTTATGTTGTTATTGCAAGACAATTGCCATGCATATGCTAGCTATCACCTTTGTCCAAGCATAGGTACATAGCCATATGTTCAGAGGTTTGATCACTTTTCTAAGGTCTCACCATTAAATAGAGAAGGTGTAACTATCCTATATTTCTTAAGTTCATGATAGGTTGAGAGGTTTGATCACTTTTCTAAGGTCTCAACATATAGTAAAGAAGGAGTAACTATCCTATATTTCTTAAGTTCATGATAATAGTGCCAACAAACCTTCTATTACTTTTATTCTAGTGGTTTTAGACATCCCTGATGTATTTTCTACTGATCTTCCTAGCTTTCTCCTTAGCGTGATATTATTTGGCAATTTGTTGAGTTGGCTACCTAACATGTCTCTATTCCACCATATCGAATAGCTCTTGGTTAGTTAAAGGAGCTTAATAGGCAACTGCAGGTGCTCTTGAGTAAGAGGTTCATCAGGTCTAATAGGTCTTCATAGGGTATTCCTATTCTATTTATGAATAAGGATGGTAACTTGCGTATGTATATTGTCTAATCAACTAATCTAGGTGACCATCAAGAATAGGTATCCAATGTCGTATATTTATTGCTTATTTCATCAGCTCCAAGGTGAAACAATATTCTCTAAATTAGATTTGAGATCCAGTTATGAGCAATTGAGCATCAGGGCGGCATAATCCTAAGACTAACTTCAAGACTCATTATGATTATTATGAGTTCCTAGTCATGTCATTTAGGCTGACTAACACCTCTTCAATATTTAGAGATTTGATGAACTATGTGTTTAGATCCTATTTGGACTCTTTTGTTATAGTGTTCATTGATGATATTCTTATTTACTCTAAGAATAGAATGTATCATAAGTAGCACTTGAGGATTATATTCAGACTTTGTGATATCAGCATTTGTATGAAAAATTCACTAAGTTTAAATATTGGCTTGAGTCTACAACACTCATAGAGCACATACCACCTAATGATTAGATTATTGTTGATCTAGTGAAGGTAGTAGCAATACATGATTAGGCCAGTCCCAATTCCCTTACTGAGATTCACATTTTTGACATGTTAGAAGGGTGATACAAATGGTTTGTGGAGGGGTTTTCTAGTATTGCAGTGCCCTTGACAAGAATGACTCAGAAGAATGTCACTTTCTAGTGGCCTAACCATTGTTAGTAGAGCTTTCTAAAGATCAAGGCTATGTTGACATCAGCTCCAACTCCTATTCTTCTTATTGAGAAGGGCTTATAGTTTATTATGATACTTCTAATATTGGTTTGCATTGTATCTTGGTACAACAAGGTAGAATTATTACATATGATTCTATGTATCTAAAGGTACACAAGAACAAATACCCCACACATGACTTAGAGTTGGCACCGATAGTCTTTAGGTTGAAGATTTGAGGGCATTATTGGCATGGTTCCTATTGTGAGATCTACGCTGATAACGATATTATTTAGTATATTTTAGCCAGAAAGACCTTTATTTTGAGATAACATAGGTGGTTGGAGTTACTGAAGGACATTGATATTACTATTCTATTTCACCCTAATAAGGAAAATATGGTAATAAATGCATTAAGATGGAAGGTCATAAGTATATGGAGTTTAGCATTCATATTAGATGGGAGTTTCCTTTAGCTTCAGACATATAGTCCCTAGTGCACTAGATGGTGCGACTTGATATTTCTATGTGAGGTAGGGACCTTGCTAGTGTGAAGGTTAAATCTTCCCTTGTTTGAGAAGAATCAGGCAGAATAGTTTAATGAACCAAAGCAAAGGGTGATTAATGATATCGTGTTTATTAGAGAGGCTAGGAAGGAAATATTAGTTCTGGATGGCTTTTTGAGGATATAGAGTCGTATATGCATTCCTAGAGTTAGAGAATTGGTTAGGGTTATTCTTGAGGTGTCTCTTAATCTAGATATTCCATTCATCCTAGCCTGGAAAGATATAATACAAGTGAAGTGGGATGAAGGGGGACATTATGACATCTATGGCTTGGTGCTTGAACTGTCAGTAACTGAAGTTTTAGCACCAAAGGTTAGGTGGTCTAACTTAGCAGCTACCCATTCTAGAGTTAAGGTTGGAGCAGGTATCTATGGACTTTGTGGTGGGCTTGTCATATATGTTTTAGGATTTCAATTCTATTTGGGTCTTTGTAGATTGATTGACCAAGTCTGCCTACTTTTCACCGATTCAGACCACTTAAAATTTAGAGAGAATGGCTTTGATTAACATATGAGAGATTGTCCATTTGCATAGCGTGTTGGTATCTATCATTTCAAACCATGGTGTTGCAGTGGCTTAGAGAATATCAAATTTATGTCAAAGTGGAAAAATGTAAATTTTCTACTTGTGAAATCAAGTTTCTAGGCCATTTAGTAAACAAAAACCAAGTGCAAATGGACCATAAGAATGTCCAAGAAATCGTATAACAGTACTTACCTAACAGGGTTAAGGAACTAAGATCCATTTTGAGACTTGCAAATGATTATCTGAAACTCATTGTAGGCTATTCAAAAATGGCTGACCCATTGATAGATTTTCTTAAAAAGAACATGAAATGGGCTTCCTTAGATGATAGGGAGAAGACTTTCAACTTATTAAGGAAGGTCATTTCCTCTGAGAAAATATTGTGGTTGCCTGACTTTGATCCATCATTCAAAGTGCACACATATGCCTATGATTATGTTGTTGGGGTGTGCTAGTACAAAATGAACATTTTGTTGCTTTTGAGAGCTAAATGTTGGATCCTATAGAGCAAAGAGACTTTGTATTTATACATAATCTAGGAAAGCAAAACCAAGTTGATGTTTTAAGTTGCAAAAAGGTATTCGTTACTCTTTATGCAATTACCAGACATGAATCTGACTTTCTCGATAAGATTAAATTTATTGTTGTATATGATTCACTATATGTTAAGTTAATGGATCAAGTCAAAGAGGGATCAATGATGTGGTATTAGATTGAGGATGATCTACTTTATTTCAAGGGGAGGGGGAGTATTATTGTTCCTTAAGGTTATTGGCTACCAAGAGAACTCCTAAAAGAAACTTATGATACTATTTATGTTAGACATCTCTGTGTTGAAATGATGATACAATTACTGTCCCAAAGTATTTTTTTAAAAAAAATGGAAGATGTCATTGTGGCTTATGTAAAGTTATATCTAGTGTATCAACTAGACAAGACCGAATGGAAGAGGGAATCTGATTTATTATAGTCTCTGCCCATTGCGGAGTGTCCATAGGCTTCTATTTTGATGGACTTTATTAGCGGATTTCCAAAAGAGGATTGAAAGGCATCAATCATAGTTGTAGGTTCTCAAAATATAGTATCTTTATTTCTGCTCCTACCTTATGTGCTTTTGGTATAGATGTTGAGTTATTCTTTAGTTATGTTATGGAAAACATTGGTGTTTCATAAGATATTGTGAGTGATTGTAATGTTTGATTCACTGGTCAATTTTTGACTTCTTTATTCGATATGGTAGAAACTAATCTGAAAACAATGGAAGATGTCATTGTGGCCTGTAATATATATATATATATATATATATACGGGGTAAAACAAAGGGTCGTACCTTTTTAGAAGATTCCACCGGAGTAGTTAAGCCACCAACGATTTATCGCTTCCCAAGATCTGATCCATTTCTCTGGGAATATGGATGGTATTGACAAACCAAATGCCCTTTGTATACTTTGATGAATCAAGGATACAAAATCCTTCACTGTATTTTTCAGTTTAATCTTACGGTTCAGAAGTCAGATAAATTCCAAGTAGTATACTAATTTACTTTCTTTTGCAGTTGTAGTCTCTTCCAACTTCCTTTCTTTTCTCTTTTCACTACCACTAGGAAACTAACTTCCTCTTGTTTAGGATTCTCTCTCCCCCTAGGAAAACATACTCCCACTTGGAGTCAACCACCTTCCCAATATAAAGGGAAGTGGTTGGGCAGTTACAACCGCCACTTAAAGGATAACTACTGTTCATCCTTATCCTTTAGGATAAGGTTGAACAGTTAACTGCATTACCGTAAATTAATTGCATACTCGGGTCAGGTCAAGATTTGGATCAGGTCGATCCACATGTGGAATCCATGATCCCCAAAATATTACATCTCCTACTTCGCACATGGCGGATAAGACCTGAGTCAATGTCATATCAGCCTAATATACAATTCATATGGCAAAATGGTTTGTGTGACCTGTGAGCATAAAGGCTTGCCTTGAATGTCTTATTAGCTTTTTATAGGAATTCAATCACATACGGAAAGAATCCACTATCAATCATGAGGATATCTATACTCATAATACCCAGACTTTAACTAATCCAGTAGTTAATCATCTTATCCCTCATCCTCTTCAAGAAGCTAACTCGAGTCCATATTTATATTAGTTTTCATAGTTTTCCCTTTCTACTTAAATCTATCTATTTCAAATCAACTACTTTCCTAGACATACACCGTATTACCGAATCATATGTGGCTATTAGTAACATGCTAATGTAGCAACATTGATCAAAATTTCAAGAAATAGTAAAAGGTCAAAGGGTATTCAATTGAAAAGTTCAACTTTGACTTTTCAGGGTCTCACACACTGAAAAAGCAGGGATCATTCTTTCATTAACCCTTCTGTCGCATAACACAGGTGGTATGAAACACGTGCTATCATGTTCTCACCTTACAGGCGCATGTGTCTTATTCCAACATCATACAGACCTTAGTCTAGACATTCTCAATGTCTAACCCTAGTTTCTCTCTACAATTATCCTTAAACACATTTCTCAGAGAGTCTCTTGTCTAGTATCTAAAACAAGTCCAAAATGTGGCAGTGATAAAATATCTCTTCACATTCCACAATGTAAGAGGTAATTGCTCGTGTGAAAGAGCCAATCTTATGACTTGTTTGACACATTCAACATCAATGCATGCCTTTAATATAAAATAATCTTAATAGATGAGAAGGTTATAACAACAAAGTTATATTGCAATACAAATCACATCCTATGTAAGCCTAGAGACTTAACATATTTCTCAAACAAGTCTCTTGATATCGCCTTCGTAAAGGGATCAGCTACTATTTCACGAGTAGGAATATATTGTAAATTCACTTCTCCACTTGCTATTATATCTCTTACAAAATTATACTTGATATCAATGTGCTTGGTTTTTTACAATGATATATAGGATCTTTTGTATATCCAATAGCTGCCTAACTATCACAATATAAAAACATGGGGCCCTTAGGATTCTTTGCAATATTCAAATGCTCAAAGAATCGCTTCAACCAAATAGGGAAATGTGCCTAACTATCACAATATAAAAACATGGGGCCCTTAGGATTCTTTGCAATATTCAAATGCTCAAAGAATCGCTTCAACCAAATAGTTTCTTGTACTATAGATACACAAGCTACAAACTCAGATTCCATGGTTGAAAGATCTGTGCAAGTTTGTTTCTTGCTTTACCACGAAATGGTTCCACCATTGAGCAAGAAAACATAACCAAAAGTGGATCTTCTATCAATTTGATCACCAGCCCAATTAGCATCCATATAGCCTCTCAAGAGCAAATCAAATCCACTATAATATGGTGAATAATCTGCAGTCCCTTTAGATATCATAATATTCTCTTCACTACCTTCCAATGATCTCTTCCAGGATTCGATTGATACTTGCTTACCAGACTTACGGCATAACAAATATCTAGTCTAGTACACATCATAGCATATATTAGACTCCCGATTGCACTAGAATAAGGAACTCAAGAAATCTATTCCTTCTCTATATCACTTCTAGGGCACATATTGTCACGACCCAAGCCTAGGACCTAGACATGATCGGTGAATGGGGAACCTAAAGGAACCCAAAATAAACCTCATAGCATATCATTACACATCCTTGGTCGCAGAAGCATGTAAAAAGACATAAAATAAGATTAAGAGGTGAAGGGGCTAAGGGATAGCTCGCAAAGCAACATCAATAAGGGCCAAGGAGTCATAGCTCATAGCATATATACATAACTTCTCCAACAAACACCACTAAATATATAGATGGAGCAGGGGCCAAGACAAAATAGTCGGGCTCACCCTCACAGTCAAGATACAATGTAAGGAAGTATCTCAATACATAGATTATAGTAATAATAGACTAAGGTCCCCAAAATGGAGGACTTACCAACAAGCTTGGAATAGCACCAACTAGCCACGTGGAGAAAGAGGATAATCAACTTGAGCACTGGTCTCTACATGGTGATATCATGTAGCAAAAGTATGTGTCAGTACATTTGAATGTATGAAGTATGTGGGGTGCAATGCAACAATATATAAACATCATACTCAAAATGCATAGATTAGACAATTAGCATAGTACAACAATATGGCATGTATGATCAATGCATAAGTAAAACATGCTTAAGTAATTCGTGCTCAAATAAGATATCATATGTGAAGAAGAGACCACGCTATATGTTCAAGGTATAAATCCCTTGGTGGTTATGTAGTATAAACCCCTCACATGGTTGATGGTAATCACACCTTACCAACATAGTGATGAAGTATAAACCCTCGCATGGTTGATAAGTATAAACCTTCAACATGGTTACCCGGGCTCTTGTCCCTCCAAATAGGGTATGGTCTAATGCAACACTATATATAGGATTCATCATAGGCTCTAGTGCAACATTTCATATAGGAATAATTATATATTTAAGCTTATTTCATCATCATAACATCATTCATATCATATATCATGCTTTGGGCCTTCGATTCCTTAGGAAACCATAATCGAACATTTTATCAAACACCTTGGGGGTGTGTAATGGGCGTAAAAGACCATGAAATTTAGAGATGAAATCATGCAAGAAAATCTATAATAATACCATCAATCAACACCTTGTAACACCCCCAAGACATTCACATCAAAACCCCTCATCAACTCTAACATTAGATCCAAGATTTAGAGCTCAAAACATACTAAAACAATCATACTTTCATGAACTAAAATCACTATGAAGTAAATTTCTCAATGTACAAGACCCACATGTAATATCAACTTTAAATCATGCAATATTAGTAAAAAGAGGGTTTAAGCACCATGGGTGAAGGACCCAATGGTTCAACACCACATACCTTAGTTTTGGAGAAGTTCTTGGTGAAGTTGATAATGGAGGATTGAAGCTTGAAGAAAATCCTTAGTTCCAATTAAGGGTTTTGAGTCTTGAAATTTAGAGTATAAATATGGCTAAGTGTTTTGGGCAATATTTGGAAATGTTTGGGATGATATAATGGTGACACTTGACTAAGTATAGATAAAAACACGTTTAAGAAACTTGGGCCCAACACTTAGAATATTTTAGATCACACAGGAAAACACTACCAGGCGAAAAACACATCTTCGCGTTGTAGAGAGGATGCGGAGAGGAATTTATACTAAAGTGCACCTAAGGCGCATCTCAAAGGAATTGCGAATAGTTCACTAGAAATTGTCCCTTAAAAATTTATAATTTCTAATCTTTCGCTCTTAAATCTGGGTTAGACCTTTTTTCACCTAATTTTGACCCCCTGATCACAAATATAAAGTCAAATTTTTGAAATAATGAATGGATTTTAAGATATATAGAAATCACAATTTTGGGTACTTCCAAGGCACATTTGCAGGCACTTTTTGGGGTCGTTACACATATCAAGGCTTAAAGTTTCACCTCTAGATATTGGAGTATCATGGGTTTGTAACTACTCATTTTAAATCATTCCATTATCTTCTTTATATAGTTTTCTTGAGACAAACTCAAAAACTTCTTCAAACGATTTCTATGGATCTTAACACCCAATATGTAGTAAGCTTCACCCATATCTTTCATATCAAATGACTTTAAAAACCATGACTTAATAGTTTTCAGATATTCCAAATCATTTCTAGCTAGTAGTATATCGTCTACATAAAGAGAAAGAATTACAAACTTTTCATTGGATATCTTTACATATATGCAATGGTCTTTATTGATCATGGTGAAATCTAATGAAATCACCTCTTTATGAAATCTCAAGTACCATTTCCTTGAAGATTGTTTCAGGCCATAAATAGATCTCTTTAATCTACAAACTTTCTTTTCTTGGCCTTTCACAACGAAACCTACAGGTTGTTCCATGTAGATCTCCTTAATTAATTCTCCATTGAGAAAAGCAATCTTCACATCCATTTGATGTAATTCCAAATCTAAACATGCAACTATAGCCAAAAGCGGTCAAATAGAGATAAACTTTACAACTGGTGAAAATGTTTCTTCATAATCTATCCCAGCTTCTTGGATAAAACCTTTTGACACCAATCAAGCCTTGTATCTCTCAATTGATCCATCCGATTTAAGCATTATTTTGAGAATTCACTTATTCCCAATAGGTTTACACCCTTGTGGAAGGTCAATAAGATCCCAAACTTTGTTGGTTTTCATGGACTCTAATTCTTCTTCCATCTCTTTCAACCATTTATCCTCTTTAGGACTCGACAAAGCCTTAGTCAGAGAGTTAGGTTCATCCAACTTCATGGGAGATACCAGGAAAACATAATCCTCAATGTGGTAAGATCATTTAGGCATTCCTTTTCTTGTACTTTTAAGCAGTTGAAATTCAAATTCCTCTCTAGGAATTTGGGATTCTAAACTCCCACTTGGACCAGAAACCATCTCTTGATCATTTGCTTCATAAATCGCATCTAATGTCATTCTCTAGTTTTTTGAATTCAAAATTTCTTATAGAGGCTCACCTTTAATTACCTTATTCCTTTTCGAAAATATATTTTCCAAAAAACTGACATCTCATGATCAATTATAGTCATACTTCCATCTTCCAACTCATCAATGAACATATACCCTTTGGAGCATTCTGAGTATCTAACGAAGATGCATTTCTTTCCTTTTGGACTTAATTTACCCAACTCACCCAGATGATCTTCAATGAAAGTAGCATAACCCTAAGGTCATAGATCATCTTGGTTTGTTTTATGACGAGTCCAAATTTCAAAAGCAGTGGAAGTTACTGATTTGAAAGGCACTTTATTCAAAATATAGGCCGCAGTCAATAATGCATCTCCCCAAAAGGAGATAGGCAAATTTTCTAGTGCCATCATTAACCTTACCATACGCAATAATGTTCTATTCCTTCTCACAGCCACACCATTCATTTGGGGTGTGTAAGGTGTAATTAATTGTCTAACTATGCCCTTTTTGTTCCTTCTAACTATGTCCTTTCTGTTAATAACTCTTCAAATTGATTCGACAAATATTCACGTCCTCGGTCAGTTCTCAAAACCTTTATCTTTTTGTCCAATTGATTTTCAACTTCATTCATATATCTCTTAAAGCTCTCTAATGCTTTAGATTTATAAGAAATCAAATAGACATAACCAAAGCGCGTGAAATCATCAATAAATGTCATAAAATATATGACACCAAACCTTGCCTTCACATTCATCGGAACACAAATATCTGAATGAATTAATTGAAGTGGGAACTAAGCTCTCTTAGCTTTTCCAAATGGTTTTCTCGTAATCTTACTGGCAAGATAATTTTCACAAGTTGGCAATTCAATTTTAGATAGAGGACCTAAATGTCCTTTTTTAGCCAACCTATTCATTCGTTCTTGCCCTATGTGACCTAATATAGCATGCCATGTAACAACATCAATATCATTATTACTAGAAGAACATGTCATTACACAACGGTCAACAAAATAGTTATAAGTAGTAAAATAACAATCTAAAATGATAAAATGATAATAACATCATCCAAAACCATACAAGACATCAAATAGTGTTATTCTTAGACCATTGTGACTAAAAAACAAATCAAAACCAACATCCATAAGCATAGGGATAGATACTAAGTTTCGTCGAATCTCTGGAGCATATTGAACATCATGCAACATCATGGATTAGCCACCACGCAAGTTTATCTTGTAAGTGTCTATTCCTTTGACTTTTAGTCTTGCGTTTTTCCCCACATGAATCCATCTAGGTCTAGGAGGAACTCTGTGATACTCCACAAATGCTTCTTGATCTTGACTCACGTAGTCGATGGATCCTGAGTTTTCAATCCATATAGGATAAGATTCAGTTAGTAAAGAAGTGTTTGCAACATATATAACACCTTAAAGAAGTATTTATAAATGCTATCTTTCTTTGGTTCGGTGGACTCACGAGTGAAATGCCCCAGAACTTGGTAATTGTAGTACTTCAACTTGCTCTTGTCTCTTTTCTTGAAAATCCTTTTTCCTTTCTTTGAGTTTGGTTTGTGCTTTTTCTCAGAGGGTCTTTCCTCGGTCACCTTACCCTTTCCCTTCTTCTTCCAATCTTTTTTGCGCTTGAAGCCTGAAGCTTTTGTACCATTGTATTCAGCCCCAAAGGTATTAGTAGTAGTTTTAGCAGCACCAAGCCACTTGTCTTCAAGTTCAACATGTCGTGTATCATCAGAAAAGGTTTTTGTGTTCTCATTATGGGTCAGTTAACCTTCAAATGTTCCCAAATATTTAGAAGGGACCGGATCACTGCTTGAATCTGTTGCTCATCAAACAGAATGTGGCCAGCATTCTTAAGCTTGCTATCATGTTTGACATCACCCTAAGGTGTTGCTTGATACTTTGATCATGACATTTTTTCAAAGTGTCAAACTTGATAGTTAGCTATCTCAGGTGGGTCACCGAAGTGTCCCCATACTTTCCTCGTAAGTACATCCAAATTGCGCGAGTATTAGGAAATTCCTCACATTCAAGAATCATTTCATCAATCACAGAACTTACAATTATTCTACATGCAATGGAATATGCCCTCTTCCAGGTTTTGTAAGTTCCAAGTTCTCTTCTGTGTTGAGTAGTGTTACCCTCTTCTAGCTGACAAAGAACATAGTTTATGCCTTCGAGTGCATTTTCTCATCTAAGACATATCATATCTTATGACTCCAAATGTCATAAGTATCACCATTTCGTTTTTCACCTTTGTTTAAGTCAACATAGATATTTTTAGAAGCCATTTTTCTATAAGTTAGAGATAATTAAGCAAGATTTCTCATTAATAAGGCATGTATAAATATACATTCAAGTAAATTAATTCTAATAATAGTTTTACATATGGTGTAAAATTGGAAGGGTATTCAAAATATCCATCATCATTTACAATTCAAATGTTTAACTAAAATAAAAATAAAATTTTTTAATATATATTTAATAAAAAATTATGGAACAAAAAGCTAAGTCTTTACATAATAAAAGGATATCATAGTAATAAATTAAAATAATCCAAGGCATTTAGGACAATAATAAATTATTATTAATATCAAAATATATCCAAAACAAGACATCAAATATGTCCAAAACAAGACATAAAATCAACATGACCAATAATAAGGAACATAACCATCATGATAAATTCCAGTGACCTTGACCCATTTAACACCTAAGGCCAACACAATTTCCTAAAGGGTTCTGTCAAGATCTGGATTCTCACATTCCCCAATCAATGCAAGCTTCCATATACGTGGAAGAGCATCATCCAATAGCAAAAGAACTTCCTCTTTATCAAGAATGATGAATTTTTCAATTTAATCTATTTTCTCATTAAAGACATAGAGGAAAACCAAAAGTGGGCCTGACTCATCCATCTTGATTTTCTTGAATGTGGGGAGAAATTTATTTTCTTCTTTAAATCCGCCCTCAAAATTCTATTCTGATTTTGTTCTTCAACAAAATAGGATCTAATGATCTCCGGCTCAGAATCATAATCTACAAGTGGTCTCCTCTTCTTTTGTCGAGTCCGCTTTGCTCCATCAACAAGGTTACCCCCACTTGGAGTAACAGGAGTGTATTCCTATTCAGTCATGGCTGAAATAGGAACCAGAAATTAAGATTATGGTGTGAACCATTCAAACAGTGACAACAAATATCATAAATTTCTGGACATTTGATTATACAGTGGGATCATGTACTTTACATTCTTTATATCACTTTACCTTTACTGTGAAATCTGTAAAATATGTGCACAGCATACCAGAGAATCAATAAACCACACATAGGGCTCATAGATGGAAAATTACTCCAAAATTCAAGAAAAACCAACCACAAATAGCCCAAAAACATAAGAAAAATAACATCTAAATTATAAAAAAAAAATTGTCAAAACAAGCCATTTTTCAGAAAATCATATGTTGCTCATTTTTCAATCGTTTTTTAATTGTAATACAAATACAGAAACCTCAAAACAAGTAGATCATGAAAAAATGAATATGGGCTAAAAAACAAAACTGGAATTTTTTTAAAAAGCACAAAATAGAATATGATTTGGTTTTTTAAAAAAATACAGTTAAAAAGACTGCCATCTTTAGAAGGTCATAACTCACTCGTTTTAAGTCAGAATCACTATTATAATACCAATTTGGAATCATCAAAATGACGCGAATGTATTTATATGAAAATCAGGCCCAAAATAAGGAAAAACAGGCCCTAAAAAAGGAAAAACAGGCATAAAAAAGGGCTAAAACCAAAACTGCCTATTCTAAAAAATACTAAAAATGTACCAAACTGCAATAATCCATCCATATAACTTTAAATAGGGTATATGATCATGGAATCAATCATCAAACAACCATGCTCTGATACCATTTTATCGAAAAAATATATATACATGGAAAAAACAAAGGGGCGTACCTTTTGAAAAGATTCCACTAGAGTTGTTAAGCCACCAACGATTTATCGCTCCATAAGATCTGATTCATTACTCTAGGAATACGAAGGCTGATTCACACACCAAATACCCTTTGTATTCTTTGATAGATCAAGGATACGAAATCCTTCATTATATTTTTCAGTTTAATCTTTCTTTCTTTTGTAGTTGTAGTCTCTTCCAACTCCCTTTCTTTTCTCTTTTCACTCCCACTAGGAAACTAATTTCCTTTTGTTTAGGATTCTCTCTCCCCCTAGGAAACCATACTCCCACTTGGAGTCAACCACCTTCCCACTATAAAGGGAAGTAGTTGGGTTGTTACAACTGCTACTTAAAGGATAACTATTATTCATCCTTATCCTTTAGGATAAGGTTGAACAGTTAACTGCACTACCATAAATTAACAGCACACTTGGGTTAGGTCAATACTTGGATTGGGTCGGTCCACATGTGTGATCCATGATCCTCAAAATCTTAAAGGCCTATGTAAAGTCATGTCTGGTGTATCAACTGGATAAGACCAAGTGGAAGAGGGAAGCTGGTTTATTACAGACTCTGCCCATTGCGGAGTATCCATGGGCTTCTATTTTGATAGACTTCATTAGAGGATTTCCAAAAGAGGATCGAAAGGCATCAATCATGGTTGTGGTTGCTAAGTTCTCAAAATACAGTATCTTTATTATTGCTCCTACTTTATGTTCTTTTGACATAGCTGTTGAGTTATTCTTTAGTTATGTTATGAAAAACATTGGTGTTTCATAAGATATTATGAGTGATCATGATTTTAGGTTCACTAGTCAGTTTTGGACTTTTTTATTCAATGTGGTAGACACTAATCTAAACCTTTCAATAGCACACAATCCACAACCTTACAGACAAACTGAAAAAATCAATCATATGCTTAGGAAAATCTTAAATACTATGTGACTGCAAGTCAAAGGAACTATGTTGAGTTATTAGATAGTGTACAGTTCTGCTACAACATCCACAGGTCTTAAGCAATTGAGAAGTGTCTTTTTGAGTTGGTGTTGGACAAAAAACTTAACACACTATTAGAAGTCCCTAATTTATGTCACAAGGGCAATTTCCTACTTCCCATTGGTAATTTATCCAATTACCAAACTTGAATCTAATTTTCTCAATAATATTAAATTTAGTGTTGCATATTTGTCACGCCCCAAAACCCATTAAGACGGACTGGCACCCATTACCGATAAGGCTCGGGAGAACCAACTTGTACCTATGCGCTTTCTATATGCATTATAAGGAACTCTACCTTCAGTATTCCTTTAAGTGAGTAGATAGCACTAGCAAGCAAAAAGGAAATATATATGACTAGGCCGTTTGGGCCACGTTATCCAAAGAATGAGATCTGACAATACTGGGGAGATCTACTAGCACCTGTACCTGCAGCAGGAAATGCAGGTCCCCCTTAAAGGACGTCAGTATGAGATAATGTACCAAATATGTAAGGTAGGAAACACTGTACATGAAATAACAACTCAAATGAAACTATGAACTAATATATGATAAGAGACCACATTTGATTATACAGTGGGATCATGTACTTTACATTCTTTATATCACTTTACCTTTACTGTGAAATCTGTAAAATATGTGCACAGCATACTATAAAAGACCCAGCTGATCAGGGGTAACTGTATCGGGTTTGTCCCTATGCTAGGCTAGTGTTCTAACCCCCTCGGGCTGCCTCCCATGATAGGATCGACCCTAGCTAGGTGACTCTCTCACCCCTTGGGCTGCCACCTGTCTATAATCAATATACTTTACCTTTTAATTACCTTTGAGATGATCATTTAGTAGTCACATTATTGGAGCTTTGGAACTGTATATACAACATGTGATATGTAGATAACTATACAAGACAATATCACAATGGGAAGAGTACGTTATAGCAATAATGAAATGCGTATGAGATGAAACAACTTATGGACTTTATTTGGCAACAAGAACCCATGTAAGTTGGTGTCCACATATGTATGTAGCTATAAAGATAACAATGTAGGAAAGCATATAATCATATTATAAAGTGGAGACATGGCAAGTTGGTATCCACATGTGTATGTAGCTATGAAGGTAACTATGTAGGAAAGCATATAAACATGTGAAAGAGTGGAGATATTGCTAGTAGTCACATCGGAGTTGGTAAGCGCCTTTATGTGCCAAGGAAAACTATAGATTTCATGCCAAGTAAAATTGAAGCAAATAGCCTTACATACCTCGTTGCACGACCTCGCTATTACCTTGAGATAACCTTCCCTTCCTCAAAATGTTTAGCTACAA
>DF360278.1:43135-61202 GCA_000787875.1 Solanum virginianum | reverse complement strand
CTCTTCTCCGTTTAGCTAGAAAATTCAAACTAAGTAAATTTAGCCATATCATATTTCATTCACATGGTACTAGTATTATAAAATGTGGGGTGTTACAAATGGCATAGCATAGATGAGCAAAACATTTAATAGACGACCTAAATAAATCTTTTCTCAAAGCTCCATGACATATTTGAGCCTTTTCCCAACTTTAACGTATGTTTAACAAACTGGCTGTTAATTATAGAAGTGATAATATTATAACTCGAGTCCTCTCTTATTTACCTGTGTGGGTACTATTTCTAATGGCTTGATTAGACAATTCCTAATATGGCGTGTTATAACTGAATTATTTGTGCAGGATATCAATTCTATAATAAAGTTTCATTATATATCTCCTAATAGTGGCAAAATATATTTTGATGAAATGAAAATAGTAAGATATAGAAGCAAGAAAATTTGAGTGATTATGTGCGTCCATGAATATTTGCAGGTTGTTCTTTTGGTACAGTGTAGTCCCAACATTATACATTCAATGCCTCGTTGAAGCTCTAAAGGGTGTGCATCAAAATTTCACATGTAGCCCAGAAATAATATTGTCATCTATTGTATTAAGCTTTTTTCAAATTAAAGAGGCTCAATATATGAGGCAATCTGTATTCAGTAGTGATCTTATTCCTCATGCTAACAAGTAAAGAATTAACTGCTCCTTTTTGAAGATAACTCCATTCAGACTGTGTCTTCTGATGCCCATCCCTTCTTCTCTAATTGCAATCTCAGCGCCTGTTCAATATGACTGGATTAGCCAATGACTTAAACGGGGTTGGAAAGAACAAGAACAGTATAGTCATACCTTGATTCTCTTTCTGTTAGCGTCAAAGTCATAATTCCCCAAGCGAGATGATGCTCTATACTGTACAATTGATTTCTTGCCCGGAGGGAACCAGAACTCGACATCATCTACTAACTATAGTAGCATGTACTTATTCATCAGTGGCTGAGGAGAATGATGTAATTTGAACTTTGAAACACTTTGAGGACTTACCCCCAAGATAGGACTTTGATATTCCACACGCACATAATCGTCTTTCTTCTCCACTATTTTTGGAGAGGACTTGTCTGGTTTTGTTGATTTTAGCTTCAAAATTACGCAGATCAATGGGTTGGTAAGTAAAATATATAGTTCAACTATTTGTTACGATGAGAAACAGGTTTTGAGACTCTTTACCACTTGAAGTAGCTCCTCCATTGCCTTTTCTCTGCTGACATTACCACGTTTCCCTTCAGGGTTATAGTTCCTGAGAACCCAAGCACCAAAATTGTAACATCTCTGTACAGTATCCCATTGATAGTGGCTAATCTTATAACCTTCAATTTCATCATTTTCCTTTTCTCTTATATTCCTTTCCTTTGTGACATTAACAAAAACAGTAAGACCTTGCTGGGCTGCATATTGATCTATCCTAAAAGAACAGTCCAACAAGATGTTCACACTTAGGAGTCGTTTGGTGCAAGGTATAGGATATTATCCCACTATTTATGTCGTTTGGTTGGGAACAAGTTACTCCATCATGTATATGAGATAACTTATCCCATCACTAAGGCAAAATAGTGGGATAAATTTTCCTATGATTACCTAATACTTCTAACCAAACATGAGACCTACATTTTATTCTGTGATTATTTTACCTTATACCTCACAGTCTCACACCAAGCGACACCTAGTGATGGGATAAGTTACCCCATATATATGGTGGAATAACTTATCCCAGATAGGTAATCCCAAGATAACTAACTCCCAACCTAATGACCCCTAAGGTTATAAAAATAAAAATAAAAGATCCTTCTATTGAAGAGCATACTGATTCTTGGATAGAAAGGATCTAAAACATCCATTTCATCTTGAAAATTGCCTGGTAGATGTAATTTTGATAGTCTGGAAGGAGTGCACCTTACCCAGGACCATGCCGGCCCACGCCCACAAGTTAATTTACACACAAGATCAGCTGTTATGATTCTAGTCAAAGAGAAATGGTCAAAAAAGTGAGGCTCTTGTGATTCATATTCCAGCCTGTACCTATCATATTAATATGCACAATTTCCATGTGCACATAGACAGTGCTGCTTTAGTCTAAACGTGAAGCATAATCACCACATAGAAAGTCGACCACTTTTCTTCGCGTGTGCACTTTTTATTACTGATAGTGATAGAGACCAAACGTCAAATATACAGATTACAGAGGGGAAAAAAGGAAGAAAAGTTACCAAGGAGGTGCATAGTGAGTTGCATCACTGATGTTTTCAGAAGTAGAAATACAATTGTTAGTGGCTGGACAAAGAGCAAGACCAAGTGGATTCTTCTGAACACCCAAGTAGTTTGGCTTTTTACCACTGCATCACAAAAACAAGATTCAATCTTTTCAACTCAAATCACCTTTTTCTAAGCTAGCATTTAGCCATAGAATTTGGATCAGATTTTGATCATTTCTCTTCACATATTTGTTGGCCATGAAATTTGATCAGATGATCTTCAAATAGCCAGTTTTGGGGGTTTTGGGACATCAAGTCATAAAACTTCAGAATTTTTCCTAGTAAAATACATGTCCAAACACAGCTTCAGAAACTCAAATTTTCAAGTTCCAACTTCAAAAAATCTATGGGCAAGTAGGAAACCAATGCCACACAAATCAGAAATCTTTACAACAACATCAATATACCCCGTGGAATCCCACAAGTAGGCCTCTTGGGAGGGTAGACGCAGACCTTACCACTAGAGAGGCTATTTGAAACCTTGTAACAAAAACTCATAAGCAGAATAAACTAGACAGGGCAAAAAGGAAATGAAAAGAAAAGGGAAATCAGAACTCTTCATCTATACAAATTACTGAAAGAAGCAAAAGAAATCCCAAAATTTCAATCAGTAGCTTGACTATAGGGATAGGGAAAAGGGTTGCTAAAAGACATGAGAAATCAGAACCAAAAACATTTAAAGATGAAAATACAGCAAGGAGAATACATGCCTGAAATTGAAGAGGGCTCCAAGAAGTGCAATTTCATTGCTTCTTAATATTATTTCCCTGCATATACCAATGAGGTAGATTGAGTACTATATATACCCACCAAAAGGAAAGATTTTGATGGTGCAGATTCATATTTTTCACACACAATACAAAAGGGGGAAAATACCTGCGACCCACTGGTTTGGTGTTTTCATCCTGCTGCTCCTTACATGAAACAATGGAAGGGGAGAAAGAAGATTTACTTCTAGTATATACTTTGCTTGTGAACTTGTTATGGTAAAAATGGTGGCTACTTAGTGATGCCATTAATGACAAGTGAGAAATAGTACTGCTTTCTTTCTTCTTAGCTTTTGCTTTTCCCTGTTCTTGAATCCTGAGATAAAATGAAAACGGTTCGCTAGAGCATTTGCCAATGTTAAGCATTTTTATTAGCGGTGTGGCCGGTGGATTGTAATTACAAAGGTTAAAATGGGTTAAAATATAAATTGAATTGAGTTATAAACTCATTTAGATTTATTTTGGATTAAAATTTGGATTCGATCAAGACTTGTTTAATTTAAACCGCAATTTAACATATTATTATTATTATTTTATAATTATAATTTGAATTTTAATTCAAGTAAATAAAAATAAAAAGATATAAATTGATAGAAAATATGTATCACATTAATGCAAGTAACCTTAGAACGAGTTAAAATTGAAGATTAAATTCGATTCAATTGGGAATTTTTTTAAAATGAGTTGAGATTAAACCCAATTCAAATTATCTTAAGTTCAACTCATAAATTTTGAATAAATTGAACAAAGTAATATATATTTGCGCTCATTTTTATCCCTTAATTTTTATAAAAGAAGAAAATAGAGGGAAAAAAATGAGGATATTCCTGTATTTAGTTTCCCATATGGACAAAATAGCATTCTTGTTTGTAATTACTCCTATGTCACATGGACGCCTCCTTTTCTTAAAATTTATTATATGAAATAAGTTTCTTTTATTAATACACTAGACTAATTTATGTAGAACCGATAAAACTTATAGAATCAACTATATTTTTTTATTATATTTTTAAAAATTTTAAATTATTAAGTATTATGATTTATTACTTTTACGTTATTTTTAAATAATAAATATAACTTTATTTATTTCAATTTATATGATATTGATAAAAAAATTTAAATATTCTAAATTAAACATTATTATAATTTTAAAATTTTTTTATGCAATTTTTAAATACAAAATAGATTTAAAATACAAATAAATAAGTCAAGCCTTTTTTTTTTCCAAAATCTTTGCCAAAACGCCTTCCTATATTTAGTCAACTACAAAAGCAAAGAAATTCAAATTTTCTTCGACGTGTCAAAGCTTAATAACAGAATGATAGTGCGTCTCTATTTAACTTTTTTGATCCCCACAATCAATTTTCAATGTAAAGTCCAATAAATCTTTTATATTCCTCATTTTATTTCATTTTATATGGTATCATTTTATTTTTATCATTTTTAAAAAAAAATATCATCTTATTTTAATTAAATAATTTATTTTAAAAATTTTCCTTTTTATCCTAAATAAAATTATTTTCACCCATACAAATATTTAAGAATAATTTTAGATTACAAGTTTTTAAAGTCTTCATTTTTTTCTTTCAATATCGTGTCAAGTTAAAGGGTGTCACATAAAATAAGACGGAAGGAGGGGAGAATAGTAGTGACTTACATAGTATCTAAATTTGGCTTAAGTTATTAATTTTATCTTTGAATTATTAATAGCCTTAAAATATCTTTCTGCTTAACTGACTAAATTTAAATACACTATCAGTTTGCCACAAGTGTTAAAAATATTTCTTAATTTTATAAGAATTTAAGAACGTATTTTACTTATGTTAAGATTAAAAATATATTTAAATTTAATTAGTTAAATAAAAGAATATTTTTAATACTATTAATAATTTGAGAATAAAACTTATAAATCTCAAATTTAAGGGTGTTTTCATAAAACTAATTGGACAAGGCAGGTATGGGAGACAAAATGATAAGTTTATAATAAGAAAAAGGGGGCTGTGTGAATTTTAACCTTCTTTATTTTTCAAATACTTTATTGGAGAAAATTCCAGTGCAAGTTTTGAGAAACTGCGAAGTATTCAAGAAAGGGCGCGAGAAGAAGAACCAAACAGCCCTTTAGTGAACTCTCATTTCTACTTCTTCTTCTCTTCTAATGGCCCGTAATAAGGTAATATTTCTGTTTTCTCTTCTCTTTTTCTTCATACCCACTGTTTATTTCCTCAATTTCTGCTTACTTCGTTTTTATTCTTGAAAAAAGATTAGATTTTTTGGTACTAAATACTAAATTATTTTGGGGTTTGGAACTGAGAGATCTTTTTTTGTGTGTGTTTGAACAGGAGTCGGTAGTGTTGGTGATTGATGTGGGTCCTTCTATGCACTCAGTTTTACCTGAGATTGAAAAAGTTTGCTCATTGTTGATACAGAAGAAGGTAGCATCATGTTGTTACTTTGGCTTTCTTCTGGTTTCAATTTTTGCTTGGAATTGTTAATTTCCGATATACCCGATAAGAAAAATGTCACATTTGTCCTATTTTTTGTGTATGTAGCTGGTTTTCAGCAGATATGATGAAGTGGGGTTTGTCTTATTTGGAACTGCAGGTAAGTTTTTGGTATATTGGCTGCTGATATGATATGGACTCCTACATAAAGTACTTTTCGTGGGAAAAGTTTTTCTATCAGCAAGTCATTTTTTCTTGATTATTTTCTGGTGGTTGGTTGGTAACAAACCGTAATAGTATAAAGGTGAAGGATTCAACCCATTGGGGGTTTTGCGGAGGAGGTTGATATTGAACTTGTTAAAAGTTTTATGATGGAGCAAGCTCATTTTGTCATTAAATTCTGGTGAAGGGGGAGCTCATTAGTGGTGTATATATATTTGGAGAAGAGAATTTGTGAGACACAAGTGAAGCCATCTTTTGTGTTTGACCTCTTTAAGAGTGAATTTACGAGGTTATTCCCTTAATATTTTTGTACTCTCTTTTATATAATGAATTGCTCATATCTTCATTGATAACAATGTCCAGATGTTAGTTGAAAAGTAGGAGATAAATTAAGAGTTGGATTATGGTGAAGGAAAATGGCTTTCATTTACAAGCGATTGAAGTCAATTTTTGCACTTTTGGTAGAAAATACTTTTCAAAGTTCAAGTTGACCTACCTATTTCATCAATAAAAGCCTTTTTGTCATACCAGACTCGCTTGTGTCCTTTGTTCCTCCTTCTAAATAGCGGAGAATGGCTTGTCGCCGTCATGTTATGTGATTACCCCACTTTTTCTGGAATTTGTTGCTGTAAAATTCTGTTTCTTAGCATTGGTGTTAGATGTTATCAGATGACCTAAAGGTGTATTTTTTCCTAGATACCAAGAATGTGTTGACTGAGGAAGTAGGTGGGTATGAACACGTGACAGTTCTGCGAAATATCAAAGTTGTAGATGAAGATCTCGTTGATGCTCTGCAAAACCTTCCACGTGGAAGTGTTCCCGGAGATTGTATCCTCTGTAATTGTAGACGAATTGGTGTTGGATGCAATCCTTTTCTGAGTAATTGTCTATCTTCTTTCAAAATACTAATGCCTCTATATTAGTTCATCTGCTACACTCTATTATGATTCACTTAAAATGCATGCTCGTGCACACAATTATACGTGTTGGTGGTAACTAAAATCAAGCTTCAAAAGCAAATTATTAGTTAATATCCATTAGAGCTACGAATGAGGATTTCCATGAATAGCGTAGGCCGTAGGAGGTATAATAACTATCTCATTCCATAGGAAATGTTTTTGGCCGTGGAATATGTTTCTGCACTGGTTTTGTTCTATTGTAGAGTTGTAGCCTCTTCACTGGCTCTTTTTAACACTAGTTATGGCATGTGTTTTCGTTGACTTCTAATCTCAATGTTATTCTTATGCGTCCATGATGATCTTGGGTTCTTGATTCCCTAACTATCTATAATAGTTCTTGATGCACTTATTGTCGGTATGGACATGCTCATTAAAAAATTTGGACAAACCAACAAGGGAAAGAAACGTCTTTGCCTTATCACAAATGCTGCTTCTCCCATCAAAGATCCATTTGAAGGAACAAAGGAAGATCAAGTAAACACCATTGCTACACAGATGACAGCACAAGGCATGAAGATGGACTGTGTAATTGTTAGAATGAAACAAGACTGGGAAACAAATAGGAGATTTATGGAAGAAAATGATTATTTAATATCATTATTCTCAAATAAATCTTCCTCAAAAGTAGTATATGTAGAAAGCCCAACTTCTTTGTTAGGTGCACTTAGAACACGTAATGTATTGCCGGTCACGATATACAGAGGTGATTTTGAAATTAGCGCACAATTGAAGATCAAGGTGAGAATTAAGAAACTTATGCTGATTTACTCCTTTTTTTTTTTTCCAATTTAGATTATTTACCTTTTTCTTCTGATAATAACAAGAACTTTTCTTTGCTTTTTTTTTCTTTCTTCTTTGCTTTTGTCCTATGTACTTAATTATGTCCCAAGTGAGACAGACCAGTTGTCTGTGTCTCTTGCAGTGTGACTCAGAATTGTATCTTTTACAACTGGTCTTTCCAAAAAGTTATAAAGTAATTTCTTCTGTCACAAACCTTCTTGCCATTACTTAATGAATAGGAAACGAGATCTTAGTCAAATGCTTGAAATTCCCATTGAAATTGACTGACACAACTAAGGTTGTGATTATCTGGATTTGTGTGTATATATTTGTTTGAAGAAAGAGATGGATTTCTCTACATCTAGTTGAAAGATAACATATGCATTCTTTCCTAATGAAGCTTGACTGATTATGTTTTTGCATTACCTCTTTATGACTTTCCAGGAGTCTTTAATATATAGGGTCAATAAAACCAATTTCCCAGGATTTTATATTTACACAATTAGCATATTTTGTGATGATCAGATTGAATAATTTACTCTCATCTAGAAACTGTTGTATGTGATTTCAATCTATGGAGATTATAGCGATTTTACTGTAGTCTGGATGGTAACTTTAGAAGCAGGCAGCAACAACAACTATGCTTCAATCCCAAACAAGTTGGGGTAACTAAAAGTATACACATGATTTATATCCTTTTTGGTCCCTAATCTGCCAATTTTATGTGCACGCTTCTTTTTCCTTTTCTTTCCCTTCCTATTCTGTTTTGGAGATAGTTTGGTGTGGATGTAACTGTTCTTTTAATCTTATCATTTTGAGAAGAAAAAAGGAACTAATAATTGCTTTTCTAATAGGTATGGGTTTACAAGAAAACATCTGAAGAGAAGTTTCCCACCCTGAAAAAGTACTCTGATAAGGCTCCTCCCACTGATAAATTTGCTACTCATGAAATCAAGGTTGATTACGAATATAAAAGCATAGAAGACCCTAATAAAGTTGTGCCACCAGAACAGAGGATTAAAGGTTTCCAGTATGGACCTCAAGTAGTTCCTATATCCACTGCTGAGTTGGAGGCTGTAAAGTTCAAACCAGAAAAAAGTGTGAAGCTACTAGGATTCACGGATGCTTCAAATATAATGCGGTATAATTTTAGTTTCTTGAGTACTGTTTATACTTTCTGTGCCACCTGTGTAAATTCTGCCAAGAAAAAGACCTGAGAAGTTTTTGTCAATATCTCACATCTCACGGAATTACTTTGATAACCAAGGCGGAAGCTCCAGACAGGTCTGTCATATTTCTCTCCACTTACTCAGGCATTACTACCTGAAAGATGTAAATATCTTCATAGCCGAACCTGGCAACAAAAAAGCCATCCTTGCACTTTCTGCTTTGGCAAGAGCAATGAAGGAAATGAACAACGTAGCAATTGTCCGATGTGTATGGAGGCAAGGGCAGGGTAATGTTGTCGTTGGGGTCCTTACACCAAATGTCTCTGACAAGAATAATACTGTAAGTATGGTTTTTTTAATTTTCACCTCTATATTATTCTGTTTTCTTGTATTAGTGAATATTCCACTCTTAGTTGTTGACATTCTCATTGACCACTGCTTGCAGCCTGATTCATTTTACTTCAATGTTCTTCCCTTTGCTGAGGATGTTCGAGAGTTTCAGTTTCCTTCTTTCAGCAATCTGCCTTCATCAATGCAGCCAAATGAAAAGCAACAAGCCGCAGCAGATAAGTTGGTACAGATGTTGGATCTTGCACCACCTGGAAAACAGGAAGTGTTGTCACCTGATTTTACACCTAATCCTGTTCTAGAGGTATGGCGTCATTCTAGTTGCAAAAAATTGTTGAAATATTAAGTGTGAAACTACCTTTGCATTGAGATCGCTCGTTGGGGACATAACAACTAATTTGGTAAAGAGCTGCTTGAATTCAGGTTTATTAATAATAAGGATATTTTCTTGCCAGTTGGTCATGGTCATTGTAGCAAAGTGATTCATTAATATTTCAAAATTTCTTTGTCTTCTGAATTTGGTCAAAAGTAAGTTGTTATGATGCTTGTTGACATTGTTGGTGAGTTGTAATTGTTGTTTAGTTGGTATTGACAGCCTTTTTACTGCTTAGGTGGATAACTTGATTTGATTAATCATTTCATATAAAATATATGTTGATAATGGGACCTTGGTGGTACTTTAGCTTAATAATGTGCATAACAGGATGCTGGCAACAGATACCTTCGGAGAACTGGGTTTTAAGATTATAAATAGTGCTGCTTTATCTATGAACGCTAGAATTCCTAATATAAAATGAGAAAAATCATCACTCAAGAATCCTAATTTTCCTTCATAATTGCCTTTTGTACTATCCGTTCTAATCACTTACTATTGTACAAATATCCAGCGTTACTACCGCTATCTTGACCTGAAGTCAAAGCACCCGGATGCTGCTGTTCCTCCACTTGATGAAACACTCAGAAAGATAACAGAACCTGATGTTGAACTTCTTTCTCGAAACAAGTCCATCATAGAGGAACTCTGTAGGTCTTTTGAACTAAAAGATAATCCAAAGGTAACTTCTAATATTCATCCCTTTATTCAAATTGGACTTTTCTAGAATAGTCCAACAATGGACGCTTATGACTTACCAATCATTATATAATTAACACAGCTGAAAAAATCAGCAAGAAGAATAAAAGAGAGACCTTCAGGATCAGATGAGGAAAGAGAAGAGTTTGACAGAGATGCTGATGTCAAAGCTATTGACTCCATGGAATACTCATCCGAACCTAAAGTTGAAAAAGTTGGCGACGTTAATCCTGTTAAAGACTTTGAAGAGATGATGTCTCGAAGAGATCATCCAAAATGGATTAATAAGGCCATTCAGGAAATGAAAAATAGGATCTTTGATCTCGTGGAGGATTCTTGTGAAGGAGATACATTTCATAAAGCATTGCAATGTTTGGTGGCTCTACGCAAAGGTTGCATCCTTGAGCAGGTATGTTTTCTGGTTTTCTCTCTTTGTGCTCTAGTTAAATATAGAATATCTGTGCCACGAGCTCAAACAAAATAACATACCAAGGTTAATTTTACCTGCATAGGAACCAAAACAGTTCAATGATTTTCTGTGCCACCTGTGTAAATTCTGCCAAGAAAAAGACCTGAGAAGTTTTTGTCAATATCTCACATCTCACGGAATTACTTTGATAACCAAGGCGGAAGCTCCAGACAGGTCTGTCATATTTCTAATTTCTTTAATATATTGAACTCCTTACATTGCTCCGTCTTTACTAGTACTTTTCATTCCTTGATGCTGATTTCTTTATTTGGTAACTTTGGATTTATCAGTGAAATACCAGAACACGAGGCGAGAAACTTTATGGTCAAGCCTGAACTTGACTCGCAAGATGTGAAATCAGAGGCTAAAGCAGAGAATGATATTATGAGCATATACCTGGGTGGGAAGTAGGAAAGGAAACCTAGAGACGCATATTGTGTGATGTACAGGCAATCAGTATTTTCAGCAAGAAATGACTCTGTAAACTTAAAAAGGTTTTCCTTTAGATTGAATTTTATACCTCAATGAGCTTCATTTTGTTACTCCATTCTTGACCAAGTTAGTTTGGTTGTTCAAAGGCTCTTCTATGCCTATTTTTGTCATGTCTAAAGCTATTCCACAGATGTCTATGTCCATACCTGTTAGCAAGGTGCTCTTAGCTTATGCAATCAGTGTTGCCCGATATTATTTTTCACCTCTTTCGTTGGCCACAATAGCCAAACTAAAGCTTAGTTGGGAACTGGGAGCCTAAACTACTGGCGATGAGCATATTTGCAGAATTTGAAGCCTTATTCAACTGAATGGAGCATTGTTATACAGAATGTGTGAAACACAAGTAACAAAAAATGGAACACTGGTAATATTGTGTCTGTCATTGTACAAATCAAACTGTTGGGCTTAGCAATAAGGGGCCTTTTCATTTACAATCTAGCTTTGAGCTAATAGTGTTGAGATTGTTAGCGGATTAACAATAATTACTATGATGTGAAAAATTACCTTCTTTCCTGGAGCGGCCAATTTTCCACCAGGTTCACCTGCTGCGAGCTCTTCAATAGTCAACCCATTAGACAAGGTCCTAATAATGCAAAGGCTGTAGTGTCATGAAGTGGCTAATTCATTCAAATCATATTAATTATTGTTAATTCATGTTTAAAATCATGTTTGTCATAAGATATTGTTAATTCATGTGCTGCTACAATATATATTCTCATTTCATATTCTATTTTTTATAAAATAATAACATAAATTTCCATAATAGTTATACTGAAATTAATAGTACAACGTCTAGTTTCCAATATCAAATTCCCCAAAAATAAACCAAAACCTTAGGGCATATTTGGTATTGGTTATATAGATAAAAACATTTTCCAATAAAGTTGTTAAAATGTTTGAAAAAAAATTCTCTAAAAATAGGTCCTCTAAGTAACCCGCACACTGATTGTCTACTTCCCATCTCCACTCGGTTTACCCTTCACTCCCTACCCATTGTATTTCCTATACAAATACTTTTGGAAAGTATGTTCTGTTCACTTACCAACCATCAAAAAATGTTATCTATTTTTCAAGAACTTTTTTCATGAAAAAACATTTTTTTTTCATGCTTAACATACTAAGAAAGATTAGATATTGGAAATTTTAAACACTATAAATCAGATAAAATATCATACGGAGATTATTCCTTATTCTTGGAGATTATTTCTTATAATTCAATGCATACGATCTCTAGGTATGCAAAAATCCTTTCAACATATATATTTTCTATTAGAGAATAATGAACACAGCCAGGTATGCAAAAATCCCCACCTCGGAAGGTTGGGGGCTGGCTTGTCCCATTTTCGTTTTCTTTCACGGGCTTACAAAATACTACCTAAATTTATGAAAAGTTTTTCCTTTTAAGTATTAGACACTCCATCTTGATAATGAAGAAAGTGCCTGCAGTTTCTATCTCTTTGTGCAAATCCCACCTCAGCGTCAACTTCGAGTTGAGAGTTTTAACTCACAAATTTCAAGAGGAAAAGATTAGTTCTGCATAGATGACTTTCCCTCCAGGAATTGATAGTCCTAAGCTGAATTATCCACGAACTCCAATCAATTCAATATCAAACACCAACCATGAGTTTGGTGGGATATTCTCCCCAGCTCCCTGACTCCCATAGCTGCAAAGAAAGGAATAACAAGAATTAATCGAAGTTAGAAAAGGAAGTTACATGGATGTCAGCACGAGCACCCAATAGCAGATTCAATCTTCTGGAGGGAGGAACATATCTTGGGACAGTAAACGCAAAGCTTTCAAACAAAAAAAAAAAAACTTTGACGGAAAGCAGGGAGAGGAACTTCATGTCTTCAATACATCCAACAAGTGATGTGTAGCATACCCTGCTGATGGTGGGACTGTGACCCTTCTTTTATCACCCACACGCATTCCTGTTACGGAAGACAATTTTATATTAGCAGCTTCAGCTGCAAAAGAAAAGAATTAAATAAGGACATCTCAAATCTATATAGCACTGTCTTTACCATCAAGACCAAGGTTCCATCCCTCTATGACATCTTTATCGCCTTCAAACAATAAAAAGGAAAATCAGAGATTTAACAAAAGCCTGTCAAAACAAAACAAATTCTTCTAAGAGTCCTATCGATACCTAGACGAAATTTATATGGAGATTTTCCCATATTTGTGTAAAATATCTGCCCATTCTCCTTAAGCTTGCCAGTGTAATGAACTTTGAGCTGTGTAGCAGTTCATTCAGCAGAAAAAGTTGAGACTTTTTTCCTGAGGTAAGGTCACCCAAATTCATAGTTCGAGATATCTATAAATTCTCAACTAAATTACCTTCTTTCCTGGAGCGGCCAATTTTCCACCAGGTTCACCTGCTGCGAGCTCTTCAATAGTCAACCCATTAGACAAGGTCCTTATTACAGTAGACTTGACGAACTTCAGACTCTTGTCCTCAACATCCACGGATTGTCTATTCATTTCATTCTCTTGCAGAACAGGAAGATCCATGTTTACCATACAGTCCTCCTGAGATTTGGTCTTCTTTTTCTTCTGCTTTTTAAGTTTCTTATCCGACTGGTGCCCATCAGCTACGGAGTCAGATTTTCCATCTATACTCCTACTGCATGCATGGATGGTCAAAATATTATAACCAAATATAGTCCCTAAAACAATTTCTAGGAGGAGGCTTTGGCATGCAATCTTGCCTAGAAAATGCAGGTGAAAGGCAAGTGCATGATATCAGCGTATGTACATCAGAATTGGCAATAATGCCATATATTTAGTACTTCCTCCATTCACTTTTTCCAATATTCCAAAAAGAGATTCACTTTTACTTGTCAATTTTAACATATCAAAAAAAGACAATTATCTTTTTCCTATTTTACCCCCAAACATTAATTATTTATTTCTCCAAATCATTTTCCAAAATCAAAGACTATACATCAATTAATATGTGTATTATGGTAACTTACTCATATTATTCATTGTTTCTTAAGGGCATATAAGTCCAAAACGGACAAGTAAAAGCGAACAGGAGTAGTAGTTCATAGCAGAATTAGTTTTTCCAAACCTATTTTCCCTCGACAAAAGAAGTGCTTTGATAAAAGCAGGTCTCCTGTTTAAGCAGTAGATAGCAACGGGATTGGTGCAGTTTTTGAGAAAACAATGCAGCTAATTAAACATTAAAACTCACTTATTGATGGTCAGTTTTTGATCTTTTTCATCTATTGCAATTGCATTTGGATCCTCACCCAGATCCCCAGCTTTTAGAGGATCTTGTTGCAGTTGATCCTCTTTAAGAATGATATCACAGTTTGTATCATGGTTTTCAACAGATTTGGTTTTCACAGAATGTTTTCTTTTCTTCGACTTTAGAACATGATTAGAATCCTCTTCTGCAAGGGGCTCCAGAGTATCAGATTGACCATCTTTCCTGCCAGAGCATGTAGCTTAAAAAAATTAGAAGGGTAATGAGGTGTAAAAAAAGACTTAAGAGAAAATCGATCAGTACATATATGGTGGATAAACTCGCAATCTGAACATGTGTAAGCACAAAAACAGAACAACTGCATTCAAAAATAAAGCAACATCTTACATATCAATAGTCGCTGCCAACCTGACATCCATCAAATTTGCTTTATCCTCATTGTAGTCCTTCGTATCACTGCTAGTATTTGCTTGAAGAAGTTTACTACCATTGCCCTCAAGCCGTTTCCTCTTCCTCTTTGAGTTAATGCTGTTTTCGTGCCTGTGTTCAATAAGATGGAAACAGGAAGAAGGTTAGACCCTCTGTTAGAGGCAAGCAATGGTCCCTTGAATGGACAAAGCAAAGAAGAACACTCCACATGAATGCATGCCTACAAAGCAGAGAAGATGGCATACAATTAGAAGAAATAGCTTCTAGTCATTTTCCTTTTCAGGATTTCTCGAGAGCTGACCTACCAGATGCAATTCATCTTAATTCTTAGTCCAGAAAGGCCCAAAAATACCCATGTACTATTGGAAATGGTTTAAATATAAACCTCGTTATACTTTTGAGCTAAATATACCCCTCCTGTTATACTTTGGCACATATATACCTTTATAACTAACAGGATGACAAATGGAGGGCCAGGAATTAAAAACTCATCTAATTTTAAACTATATCCAGTACTAAGTTAACCCATACCACCCCATTAATATTACCCAATCCAAATTACACTTCAAACAGAAAAACCCCTAGCACATATTTATCTTCTCTGTTTTAGCAAAATAAAAGAGCGAAATTTTAACCATTTTTGCAAATCAAAGTAAAGGAGGCAAACAGCTAAATACATCAACTGTGTCATCCAAATCTTCAGCTATCCTATCTATATGAAAGTCATGTTCATAACAAGGTAAGAGTGAGCAAATTTTATTCCTTTGATTCTCCCATTCAACAAGATGGGAAAACAAGCTGTGAACAACTCGCTAAGCGAAAAAGAATAGCAAAAATGAAATGCTGCAGGAGAGTTCATTGAGCAATATTGACGTGTCTCAAGCTTCCACGAGCAAGAAGCTTGGTAATGGTGAAGCAAAAATCTTTGCACAAACCAGAGGTTTTCAGTTCGCCTCCTTCGCTTTGCTAACAGAGGAGATAAATACATGCTAGGGTTTTTATGTTTGAAGTGTAATTTGGGTTGGGTATTATTGATTGGCCGGGCCGGGTTAGCTTAGCATGGGATATAGTTTAAAATAGATGGGTTGTTTTAATCCAGGCCCTCCACGTGTCACTCTTAGTTATAACTTATAAGGGTATATGTGCCCAAGCATAAGAGGAAGGGTATATTTAGCCCAAAAGTATAACGAGAGGTATATTTAAACCATTTTCAATAGTATAGGGGCGTCCTTAGTTCTCACTGGTAAACAATCATGAACTAGCAACAGTCCACATGCCAACAATTGATATAAGAAAAGAATAGCTTAACAAAATGAAGAGACCATGACTGCTCTGAGAGTTGAAATTCAACAACTAGCTAAAATTGAAGAGATATCTTGGAGGCAAAAGTCCAGATGCTTGTGGCTAAAGGAAGGGGACAGAAACACCAAATATTTTCAAAAGATTGCCAATTCAAATAGGAGATATAACTGTATTAACAGGGTATTGGTGGGGGCAGAGATCATTGAGGACAAGGAGATGGTGAAAGGGAAACTTCTCGAGTTCTTTGAGAATTTATATACTGACCTGAATCATGGAGGCAACCTGCAATTTTTGAAGACATAGCCTCCTTAACTGAAGAGGAAAACAACTCCATGGAGGCTATGTTTGAAGAGGAAGATGTATTAGCAGCCATAAATGTCAGTGCACCTGACAAGGCCCCTGGGCCTGATGGGTTTACTATGGCATTTTATCAGAAATCCTGGGACTTTATCAAGCAAGACTTGTTAGCAGCCTTCCAACATTACCACCAACACTGTTGGTTGATAAAATCTTGCAATGCTTCATTCATAGCACTCATCCCCAAGAAGAAAGGAGCAATTGAACTGAGAGACTACAGACCAATTAGTTTAATTGGCAGCATTTCCAAGATTGTTGCAAAGATCCTAGCAGGAAGCTTTAAGAAGGTGATTTGGAAGTTGGTCCCAAATCAACAGAATGCATTTATTCAAGGGAGGCAAATTACAGACACTTCCCTCATACTAATGAGGTCCAAGACTGGCAGCAAAATCAGGGGGATGCTGATTTGTTATGCAAGTTAGACATACCAGCTGAATTGGTCCTACCTCATTCCTATCCTCAGGCAAATGGGATTTGGTGAAAGATGGATCAAGTGGATAACATTCAACATATCTACAGTTAAGTACTCAGTCCTCATCAACAGAAGCCCAGTAGGATTCTTCTACCCCCAAAGAGGATTAAGGCAAGGTGATCATCTCTCTCCTTTCCTGTTCATAATAGCAATAGAGAGATAGAGCAAAATGCTGGACCAAGCAAGCAAATGCAATGGATAAATGGATTTGAGTTGGGAAGGGATAGAGCAGTCAACATCTCACATTTGTTATACGCAGATGACAATGATTTTCTGTGAGCTGAAAGGAGTCAGATCCTATATTTAAACCTAACACTTTTGATTTTGAAACTATTTCAAGTCTCCACATTAACATGTTAAAAAGTGTAATGTACCCTGTTAAAGTGCGTAATCTAGAGGAACTAGAAGCCATATTGGGGTGCAGCATTAGGGCATTTCCAACAACCTACTTAGGACTTCCTCTTGGAACCAAGTTTAAAGCAGAAGGCAGTTGGAGTGGAGTCATAGAGAAATTTGAATAGAGACTGGCTTCTCGGCAAATGAAGTACTTATCTATGGGAGGCAGACTTACTCTGATCAGTAGTGTGCTAGATAGCATTCAAACTTATAATATGTCTCTCCACCCAATTCTTGACAAGGTTTTGGAAAAACTTGACAGAATAAGCAGGGATTTCCTTTCGGAAGGAAACAGCAATGTGCACAAACTTCACCTAGTCAAGTGAGATGAAGTCATTTTGCCTAAGAGGCTTGGGGTATGGGCATAAAAGATCTATCCTTGCATAACAAGTGTCTCCTAATGAAGTGGAGATGGAGATACTGGAGATCAAAGTTGTCAGATGAACCATACAGGGTTGGAGTATGGAAGTACATGCTCAAGCTATGGGATGAGCTCTCATAGTTCCACCATCTTGTAGCAGGAAATGGCCAGACAATCAATTTTTGAAAAGACAAATGGCTTGGGACTTCTCCTCTAATGTCTGACTTCCGAACATTTTTCAGATAGCTAATGACCCTGAATCAACAGTCCATAGGAACATGGAAGGAAATGCTTGGAACCTACAAGACTGAGAGTTAAGAGGAAATAATAAATCTGCTAGCAGCACTTCACTATGAAAATATCAACCCCCTAGACCTAGACCAATTCAAATGAGAAGTAACAGATAAAAAGAAATTCTCAAGGTCCACTTAGCACAATCACAGAGAGTTGGCCATGGAATCTTGTTTGGAAAGCAGATATCCCCCCCCCCCCCCCCCACCGCAACAAAAAAAAAAAAAAAAAAAAAA